>PVKE010001119.1:6914-109169 GCA_004027555.1 Craseonycteris thonglongyai
AAAAAAAAAAAAAAAAAGAAAAAACATTTTCAGGAGAAAAATGTCTAGGAGTCAGAGAAGCAAGTATATCAATAACTAGGGAAAAAATGATATATGTGGGAAAGACAGGTGGTTGTTTAGGCAAAAGGGAGCCCTGGTCCCTAATGGCTGTCATTCTGGCTGTCATAAGAGCAGCGCATTGGAAAGTCAAAGAAGTAGATCTAAGCAGTCAGTGACTACCCTCCTGACCGTGTGACTATGTCTATTTCTAAAGAGGTTGTTGACTCTAACCATTCCAACCTATGTCCCCATAGAATGGTAACTGGGACCATCCCCACAGCAGAGTATCCAGTTCCTTCCCCCACACCCTGCCCCCAAGGTCAAATCACAGGCTACATACTGTTGTGCCCCATGCCTTGTACTTTCCCTGCCAGGTCATGAGGTGGTTTTGGACTGTGGTTTCCAGTTTGACCCAGGAGGAACTGGCTCGCCTGCTTCAGTTCACGACAGGCTCCTCTCAACTACCACCCGGAGGTTTTGCCGCCCTCTGTCCCTCATTCCAGATTATTGCCGCTCCAACTCATAGCACGCTACCAACTGCACACACATGGTAGGTACCTGACTGCCCGGTACCTGCTCTCATTGGGGGTTATCTTTCCAGCCTTTGCCAGTATTTCTGATGGTGTGAGTTAATTACTTATCCCCTTGCGTTTTCAGTTTTAACCAGCTGTGCCTCCCTACGTATGATTCATATGAAGAGGTGCACAGGATGCTGCAATTGGCCATCAGCGAGGGCTGCGAAGGCTTTGGCATGCTCTGACCACTCCCCTGCCATCCACTTGGTTCCCGCGCTTGCTGGAGCATCTGGATGCATGCAACAGACCTCATAACCACTGACCCTCACATACACATACCACCAACCAGAGCTGCTGCATGCTCCCCAGTGTCTGTAGTATTTGGTCACCTACAAGCCTTGTCCTTCCCTCGCCCATCCCTGCCCACCTTCCACACAGGCCTCTTTGTCATGGTATGTAATCTGAGCTACTCGTTCAGCCAGGAGCAGAGGACTGTGCCGCAGTAATTCCACTTAGTTCTCAGAAGAGCCCAGTAGCAGGAGCTGCCTCAGTAGCTGATGGAGACTACACAAAGGGCTCAGCTCTCAGGTAGCTGGTGTTCTCGCCTTGCTCAGCCTCCTCTGCTATGCTCCCTGAGGTCCCCTCTCTGGCCCTCAGCACTTGACAGGATGTATGCGTATCCTTCTTGTGCTCGGGGTTATTGCCCCTTCTCATCAGGAGTCAGGAGTAGCACCGATTGGAAGTGGCCCACCTTTGCAATCACTACTTTTGTCCCTCTGCACTATGGCAGGCACTGGACTACCTCTAATAGGAACAGCGCACAAAAGGATCTTTTTGTGTGTGTGATGTCAGAACTGGAAAAGGAGCTTTCCCTATAGGCATTTCTGGAAATAATTCCTAAAGAAAAACTCTCTAAGCTTTTTCTTGAGTTTGAGCCAGTGAGAAAAACAGACCTGAAAGATAGCTGGGCTGTGGTCTCTGGTACTGAACATGGTTCTCCTTTAAGGCTTGGGGCATGTCTAGGCACACAGCTGGCTTGAAGACTACTGATACTTGTCCCTGAATTCTTCTCACTAAGGTGTGCCTGGGCCTGGCCACCTACCTTCAAGCTATGCAGTCTGCTAAGTGCTAGGGCTTTTTTAGCTTTCTACTGAAGAAAATTTTGGATCAAGGGACTAGGACAGTAAGAATAGCATGCCAGTGTTCCCCCTTCTCTCTGCCTGGTGTTCTCTGACAGCACTGAGGCAAGGAAAAGGGGGCCAACGGTTTGAGTGCTTATCATGGGTTCTTGGTGCCAGGACACTGGGAACCTAGAGGAGACACATCAGACAGTACACTCCTAGCTGGCCCAGTTGCTACCCTTCATCTGTTACCAGCAAGAGGAACTAAGGAGAGAGGAAGATATGTTAGGTTCACTGTTGTGTGATGATTGAAGAGAACCTGCTGCTGTCTCTTGGAAGATGGCAACATCCTTTCTCATTACAATTTGAATGAAACCATTTTCAAGACTCAACATCTCATCAACTTCCTCCAATTTCTGTTTTTAAGAAGGCTTTGTGCAAGCTACCATTCTCAATGGGGCATTCAGCTCTGAGAATATTACAAGCCATCTTTATTGCCAAAACCAGCAAGGACAGAGTCCAGAGAGGAGGCAGGACTTGTGGCAATGCCTTGGCCTCCTGGAGGCATGTCTGAGCCCTCCTGTTCCCAGAGATCACCAGACACAAGCCCTCCTGAGCTGCTACTGCCCTTGCCTGACCTCACGCCTTTGCAGCTGTCATTTGTCCTTGGTGTGGGTGCTGACCTCACTCATTCTTGGGGTCCAGGATCCAGCATCAGGGCCTCTACACCACACGGTCCTCCATGCCACATGGTCACTGCTCTCCTCAGGGACCAGGACAAGGTGCTGCTGCTTGCCCCAGTGTTTCCCCACGGGATATGTACAGGCAGGTTTCGTCATCACTGTGGGAAACACGATGCTGCCCCTCGGACCCAGAGAGGAGTTTCCAACTGGGGGCATGTGGGCTGGTTCTGATGTCTTTGGTAGTGACTCCTCTTCTGGATTCTACATTCTCCCCTCCAGCAGCCTCCAGAGTCTGGTGCTGGAGCTCTGTTTGATTTTCTTGGCTAGATCTGTCATTTTAAACTCTAGTCGTAGCACTTTTCAGTGCATCCTGGGCACCCCTGCAGCGCAGCTGGAACAGCTGTGTCCCTGTGGTGGTCCTTAGCCCCAGGGTCTGTGTTTAACAAAACCCTTTGGTACTGTTGCGGTTTTCTATTCCAGTTTACTCTCTCCAAACTCTAGTTAAAAATATCTTTGCTCTTTTTGGCCTTTCTTTTTACCTTTTTTTTTTTTCTTTCTAATCCTGCTTTGGTACTAACCAGTATGGGGAAAAGATATAATATGTCGGAGAGAACTAAGTGTCTGTTATTTCCTGGGCAATTTTGTATTCACATTTCTTATTTCGGCCAGTTCTTTTGATTACACCCTTGTGGCCCAGGTAGTTGGGGGGTTTGCCAACCTCCTGTCCTTTCAGTGTCTTTGAAGGAGGCCAGAAACCAAGGAGAGCATCGGCGTGCTTCTAGAACTTCAGCAGAGACCAAGCCCTGCTGCAGCTCTGTCAGGTCAGGCAAAAGGGCCAGACAATTGCAGTGATAGTGTAAATATTTTGTACAGTAAATAAATGTTTAAAAGGACTAAGGAGTAGAAATGTTTTGCGTTTCCGTAGGAATTCCATCAGAAGCAGTCAGCTCGGGGCAGAATATACACCCAGAGTCCTGTCTGAGGCCTCTTGCCCTTTCACCCTCCCTGATTGCTGTCTATGGTGCCAAGCAGGGCCATGGTGGTCATGTGCAGATGGCTAATGGGCGGGACAAGTGCTTGTGCATTTTAGCAAGAGCAGGGGATGTCTGTTCTCAGTCTTTTAAACATTAATTAGTTGTTTCACTAAGAAACTGTACAAAATTTGGAAGTAAAGTACAAGGGCAATAAATCATCTTGCCATCCAGAGGTAACCACTGTAAACATTTTGTATATAGCCTGATTTGCATATAGTCACACATTTATTTCCCAACATCTCTCCCACAAGTGCTCTGGGTGTGGCAAACAACAGCATTGCACCTCAGAAGTTTGTGGGTGCCAAGTAGCACCAGTCCTTTTCCAACAAAAGGTAAGTTTGGCAGAGAAAGAAAACTGGGCCTGATTTGGCCTAGAAGGAAAAGTATTAGGACTCTGGCTTTCTAAGGGAAGTAATCATGGTGTCTTACACAGTGGTTCCCAGTCTGGAAAATCAAAACAAAATCTCTTGGAATTCTTTTTAAAATACAGATATTAGCCTTCACCCCCTCCCCAGACACAATGAATTGGAATCTTAGCTTGGAAACTACTCTCAGAGTACACTCATTCTACCCCCACCTCATCAAGCTCCTGAGTGATAGGAGATGTCAAAAAAACTAAACAAACTTCTCTCTGACTGCATTTTTAGATTAATAGTCGTACATCTTTTATACTTGCTCCTCTTATGGCTTTGAACACTCATCAGTGAGTGATTTCAGCCCATCATGAAGTTGTTCTTAAGACTCAAAAGGCTGGTTGGACTATCCTTGAATTAAATGAATAAATACTAGCTTCAGCCTCTTGTGCACTGTTACCTCTGAGCCACTGCAGACAGTGCTCAGCCGCACTTAGGACCATAGTAAAGGTCCTCCAGCAGGTGACCTGGGGGCTCCTTGTGCTTTGGCTTCACTGAAATCCTCAAAAGCATAATAGACTAGCTCCAGGTATCCTGTACTACTTTTATTTAAGAAATGAATAACTTTTATTTTGAGATGTATATACCAAATAAAAGGTACACAGGCATGTACAATTGAGTAAGTATAAAGGAAGTACACGTGATCACCATCCAGGTCAAGAAATAAATTGTAGCACTGCAGAGCAGATTCCATCCCATCCCTCTAGCTGTAACTTATTCCAATTTTTATGATAATTGTTTTTACCAATTCTCTTTTCAAACAGCCTTTCCTAAAATTTACAGTGGGGATGGGGAAAAGGAGCCCATGTGGTCTCTTGATAAAGATGCTAAACAGGGGAAGCTGGGATGGTTCAGTGGGTTAAGCACTCACTTTGCAGCCCCAGAGACCGAGGATCAAATCCCAGCCCCGGCCCATGTGTGCTCCCAGTTCAGTTCTCACCAGGATGAGACCCCTGTGCAGCCCTGTGCCCACCTGTGGAATGAGACCATGTGGAAAGACATATGATGTGCAACTGTGGAGACTGTTCCAGGCCCTCCCTCTTCTCTCTGTCTCTGTATCTCTGTCTCTGTCAAAAACAATCAAAATAAATCTTAAAAAAAAAAAAAGATGCTAAACAAGGTTGAATTCTTCATAGTAATAACTATACCTCACAATTAGCTTCAAAGTCTTCTGAGACAATGTTTCCCCATGAGACTAGTTCAGATTCCTGTTGCTGAGGCTGATGAATGATATTTAAAGACTGCATGGTCTCAGCAAAGATTTTCCTCCAGATACTCTAAATTGGATGCTCCTTTGCTTTCATACCCTGAACAGGTTCTTGAGTATCGAGTGATATTGAAAATGACTCCACTAAATTGTCTCAAAAGTGGAATGGGTTAGAATTTATGACTTGAGTACTTAATGTGCACCACCTAACAGAAAGCCATTCCAGAGTTATTGGAGAGCTTATTTTTTCTATGTGGAGTGCAATGAAAGTGGGTTTAGAAATCTGCAGGGGGTACTCTGATAGTCTTGGTTTGTATATAATGGAGCGGAGCTGCCTAGAGTTGAGATATGCCTTACGATGAACACCACCCCACCCTATCCCATCCCCTGATTCTATTATCTTTAATTTTGCTTATAGAAGAACACTTTGTGGTAGCCACAGCAGGGACCTGGTTCTCTACAGTGAACTAGGTGTAGTCGCTACAAGATGGTCAGTTGGTCAGTGGATTCCTGGAGGATACAGTATATTACCTGAAGTCAGAAGGCTGATAGCTGTAGGTTTTTGACATGGCATCCGAGGTGGCTTTAATAAAATTGTCTAGGTGGTCAATAGAGAGCCCTAACTTACTAATACCAGCCAGCAGCAGCTTTTTTAACAGGTGGTAGCAATGTTGGTACCTTTAGGAGCAGAGATCAGACACACCAGCACAGAACCATATCCAGTCACCTTGAAAGAACAGCGTGTGGCTCCCTATCTAATTCCCCTGTAGCCTTCCTTCAGGAAGGTGATGGATAGTTTGTCCAGGATGAAGTCTGTGGGTGTGGCTGCTACTTCCTTGGAGTACCCAGTTAGTTGCCATTTGTTGTCTTTGATGGCCATGTATGCCTTAGACCAGGTTCATCTGGCAAAGTAGGCAACATAGTGAGGAAGCAAGTTCTTAGACTTCCTGATCTGATGAGAGGAATCTACTTGTGTATTCTATGTTTCTGACTTCAGGGCCCCTGGCCTCCCGCCTCCCTTGCAGCACAGGCATCTGCTCCCATTTGGCCTTTTCCCCAATATGTTCCTGGACACACAGAAGCGTGTAGAATGGGATCCTCAAAGGATGGAGAACCTGGACATTAATACTTTAACTCCCATTGTTCAACCTTGAGCCAGACAACCTTCTTTCAATACCAGTTTCCTGACCTGCAAAATGATGCTATTAACTAAGAAAATTGGCTAATAACTTGGAGCTCCTGAAAAAAAAGTTTTCAACACATAGTATGTGTGATAGCACATTTGACTATGGCTTAGGGCCCTTGTAATTTCCATAGCAGGAGGCTATGGATCTGGAGGCAGTAGCGTTTGCTAGAGTAGATGACTGGTATGGGGTGGTGGCTCTTTTCCCACCTTGTCATGTCCAGACAGGCCAGAGAGAATGGGTATTAAAGATACCTTGCCCAAACACCTGTGAAGGAGACCCCATGTCAAAAGAGACCTCTCCCTCCTTCATATATATGACTCCAGAGGCCAGAAGAGGTAGCTAAGGGGACTGAATGGCAAACCTATATCATGTAGTAGGCAACCTCATAATAGGCAGCCCATACCTTTGACTTTCTTAAACTCGCCTGATCACTGAATCATGATAATAGCTGCCATTTTTTGAGCTACAGTGTTCCCTCGCCACTTCACGCTTCATGGTTTGCGGCTTCAGTGCTTCGCGGGTTTTCCCAAAATATTCATCAAAAAATAAAAATGAAAAAAGACAACCATGTCGGCAGCCACATGGCGGAAAGGAGCGTTGTTTCATGTGGATGCGCGAGAGAGAAGGATCCCTGCATGTCAAACAGAGGTGAGTTGACTCAGAGTCCATCCCACGGGCTCTCATAAAGGCGCGTGATGGGTTTCCGGTGCGACATCGACCAATGAGAGTACGAGTGGATTTATCCCTGTGAGCTGATTGTCTGCGCATCATCGCAGCCTCACCTAGCATCTTCTCTTGTATCTCGCCAGTCTTGTCCATGATGTTGACTGTCTCGCATACTGTATTTTAGTGTTGTGTTGGCGATCACTTGTTTTGTTTAAGCGATAACTGTTTTTATTAATTAAGCCCTTATAATGCCGCCTAAGCGCTGTGCCCCTGCGAAAGCTTCCTCTGGGGCGCCCAAGAGGAAGAAGATGATGACCATCAGCGAAAAAGTGAAACTTTTAGATAGGATCAAAGAGGGCAGAAGTGATGCATCTGTGGCACGCCATTACGGGGTGAATGAATCTACAGTGCGGTCCATCAAGAAAGAGGAAGCAGGGGAAGCCAGGATGGCTCAGTGGGTTAGGCGCTCACTTTGCAGCGCCGGGGACCGAGGATTGAATCCCGGCCCCGGCCCGTGCGGAACCATATGCTGAACTGGGAGCTCCCCTAGTTCAGTTCTCTCTGTGTCTCTGTATCTCTCTCCCTCTCTCTCTCCTCTGTCAAAATAAATAATAAATAAATAAAATATATATTAAAAAAAAAAAAAAGAAAGAGGAAGCAAACATCCGCAAAACTGCTTCAATAACCTTCAATAAAGAAGCGGAACGTGTGGTCACTCCGCGTCATAACAGAATTGTGAAAATGGAAGCTGCACTGGCATTGTGGATTGCTGATGGCAGGAAAAAGACAGTGAGCTTGGACACTAATATGATCAGGACAAAGGCCAAAGCTCTCTACGACCAAATCTTGCCCGATGACGACAATGAAGAGGTTGAAGAAGGTGCTGACGAACCTCAAGCCAGTACTAGCGCTGCCAGGAGGGATTCGCCTCCTCGAGGACGAGGCTTTTCAGCCAGCAAAGGCTGGTTCGAAAAATTTCAAAAAAGATACGGCCTCAGAAACGTGCTTCTGTATGGTGAGGCTTCCTCTGCCGACAACGATGCTGCTTGTCGTTACGTGGAGGAAAAGTCTCCTAACCTCATTAGGGAGGGAGGCTACCCCTCCCTCACTGAAAACGAAGAGGAAGACGAAGAAGAAACTGAAAAGCGTGGCCTTACCCTGGAGAATCTGCAACAATTGTGCAACATGGCAAGAGCGATGCAACAATTTGCACAAGACATGGACAACAATATGGTTCGAGCTGTCGAGTTCAGCCATCGTGTTGACGGGGTTATGTCCTTGTACAGGGGAATTTTGAAGGAAAAGAAAAAACAAAGACAACAACGACCCATCACCATGTTTCTCTCCAAGGTAAAGCCCCCGGCTCTCCCGTCAGCGCCTCCAGCAGAAGAGTCTCCGAGGGAGCCTAAAGCTTCTACGAGTCAAGTGAGAGCCTCTCCTCCGCCACCCACACAAGACTCTTCGCCTCTCTCAGAAAGCAATGTTGATTCATGTTTATCACTGTATAAGGTTTTGTCATTCACCTTATTAATTAGCACTGACACGTTTAAGTAAATACGTATACTGTTGTAATTTTTGTCTTAAATGAGTAAAGTATGAATACTGTTTACATATTTAAAACATTCTTGTACCCGCATACACGAAAATTCCTAGGGGCAAATCCTACTTCGCGGTTTTTCAGCTTTCGCAGAAGGTTCTGGTCCCCATTAACCGCGAAAAACGAGGGATCACTGTATTCCCTTATGCTAGGAACTTTAATATATATTGCCACATGTTGACAATGGCGTTACAAGGTATGTTTTGTTTTCTCCATTCTACATGAGACAAAATCGAGTCTCAGAGAGGATAACTAACGGCTAAGCTTCCTTCCATAGTATGTGGCAGAACTGTATTTGAACATGGGTCTGTTTCGTGTCAAAGCCCAAACTCTCCACATTGCTGGTTTGTCTCAGGCAGATTAGTTTAGACTAAGAAATGGCCTGGAAAAAAAGAAAGAAAGAAACAGCCTGGGCACTGGGCCACCAGTGCTCACCGACTCTGCCTCACGTTCACTTGGTGACACTGTGTGACAGATGAACACTTTGTACCTTTGCTTACCTGTCAGTCACTTGAGGATTTGGGATTTATGAGGGGACGGCCCTACTTGAAGAGAAACAGTTATTGGTAGTAGCTTTAAAATCTTTTGCATATAGGAAGTTCCATAGAATACTAACTAATGACTTGAGTGAAGCGCCTTCTAAGTTTAAATGAATCCTGCACAAAGAATACAAGACACCCTGAGAATATGACTGAGGGGGGAGGGCAGGGCTGGCAGGGAATCCTGAATTTTAATACCCCCACTTTGAAGGAAAATCCATAGGTTGAATGCTGATAAAATAATTAGAATGAAGTCAGACATACTACACAATACTCTTTGTTTATCCCTGGTTTGTAGAAAAAAGGCTCATTTAACTACATCTTTTGTCTCTAAACTCTGCCCACATGAAACAGCACTGTTTGGCAAAGGCCATAGTCCTGGTGGAGAGCTCACTGAGGAAGCCTTTTCAAGATTGCCATAGTTGAAGGGACACGTACACCTCCACCGAGACTGATTCTATTGGAACTAATACAAGCATGGCACCATCTCCAGGGTAGGGGGTCCTATACCTCTGTAGGATGAGGTCATTGCTGCAACCCCACTTCACCTGCACTATGGATTTGCACATGTAGGAATCTTTCTGCATCTTCCTATCCTCTTTCTACAGACCAACAATGTTCCCTCTCTCCTCAGAACTCCCACTCAAAGGAATTGCCAAGACATTCCTCTGCTTGCCCATTAGCAGAGTCAGGGATATCAGAGTATTTGCAAGCCAGCTGGAGAGCCTTTGATGGCTTTTAAGTTTGTTGAAAACAAAATGTTGTGTTATTGTGTAAGAGAAAATTATGTGTGTGTCATCATTTTGTGCTATTAGGTCTAGTCCTACTCCCAAGTTGTATTTCATTTCCTATCATGTACCTTCCCCCTCCCCACCACCAAAAAAAATCTGATGTTTCTGTTTCATCACTGGATTTGTGGTCTCCCTTTTCCCTTTAGTTCTTCGCACCTCTGCATTTCAGCAGACATTTCCTGGCTCTCAGGCGCTGTGCAGGGAACCAGAGAGCTAGATATTAATAGAATGTGATCCCTGCCTCTGAGCAGCTTACAATCTTGTCGGGGGAGACAGACATGTAAACAATCCATTTTCCTTAGAGTTTTCTTCCCCTAAGGCTTGAGCACCCAAACCCATTCCCACCCACCACCATGGTTTCTCTCATTCCTGTTTAATTTGGGGGGAACATTTCTGTTTATGCACTTGGAGACTTTCCATGGTATAGAGTAACAGCTGCAAGTGAAATTTGTCTAGCTCCTTACACATGTACAAAGCAAAGGAAATTACTATCCCTGTTGATTTTCAGAGAAGCAAGAAGCCTTGCAAGAGTGGATTCCAAACCGAGAGACCCAAGGAACAGCCCCTCAATGTGCGTAAATATGCCATCACCTGAGTAGATCCTGGGAAAGGCTGGGAAAGGGAACTCCACCATCACAGGACCCACTCTCCCCTTCACCTACTCTCCCAGACAAAGCAGCCCCGAGGTGTTGACTTTGGCAGTGGGGACTGGCCAGGGGCCTGCAGCTCAGTGAATGAAATTAAAATCTTGAGTGGATGGGGAGAGGAAGGTTTCTCCAATACTAACAGCAGTCAGAGGAGTTTGTACTATGGTCAAAATGATCAGGGGGGTGGCAGAGGAAAGACAAAGTAATGCCATTCCTAATGAACCCAGAGGCATCAAGAGGCAAATCCACTTCATGAACGGCCATGAAGTTGGTAGGCTGTGGGTGGAAACAATGAGCTTCATTCCAATTTCCCTTGATGTTAATCAAACTCAGGACATTGGAGTCCATGGGCATCTCTTTGAGCTGCGTATTCCTCTCTGGGGGTTGGGCAAATCTTAACATTGGTTCCCCAAGTTTCTGAGCTGGATCTCAGCTGAATGGGCCTTGGGTCAGGCCATTGCCTTTAGGAAAGCTTCAGGCTTCCTTTCCCAGAGGGATTTCTCCTCTGACACCTTGTTCATGATGATGCCAGCCTGTGTCTCCTCAAAAAGTCAAAGCAGGGGAAGCCGGGATGGCTCAGCAGGTTAAGCACTCACTTTGCAGCCCTGAGATCAAGGATCGAATCCTGGACCCGGCCTGCGTGGGCCCATATGCTGAACTGGGGTGTGCTTTCCATACAGGAGGCCCCCAGTTTGGTTCTCTCACCCCCCCCCCCAGTTTGGCCCCTGGTGTGAGGGGGTGTGCCTCCCATGGGGGAGGCCCCCAGCCCAGTTCCCACCCTGCATGGCCCCCGCCCACCTGTGTGGAATGAAACCATGTTGAAAACTGATGATGTACAACTATGGAGACTGCTCTGGGTCCTCCCCCTTCTCTCTGTCTCTGTCTCTCTCAAAAACAATAAAATTTTAAAGAAAAGTTAAAGCAGCAGAGTTAACCTTGGATGCTTTCCTATAGACAGCTGATAGTTGCACTTCTAGTCAGGGGAGATGCCTAGTGTCAGACGCTGGCAGGCTCATGGGTGCAGCTCTGGAAATGTCTGGAGATGGGTGTGGGTACCATAGCTCTGCATTTGCCTGTTCTGCAGTGGTTCTGGTTTCAATAGTTCTGGCTGATGATTCCCCTACCCCTTGAAAATTCTATTCTTTTGGCATCCAAGCTATGTCTTCCAGCCTCTCACAGTTGAAAGCAGCACAAAACTCTTTTATCAGACCATATCTTGAATTTTGGCTCCAAAAATGCCATTGTGAATTAACTAACCATGGGGGGGATAAGAAAAGCAAAACCCCAGTCCTGACTTTTGGGGGTCAGGCTGGGCTCAGGGGCTTTGGCGTGGTGGGAAAAAAGGAGCCAAGATAGTGGTTGGCACAAGGAAGTGGAGAAGTTTGGAAACAGAGCCAGAGACTCCGAGGACTGAGGTCCAGGAAAGTCTGGCACGAGTAAAAGCTGGGTATTTAACCAGGAACAGTCCCTCTATTTTTCTCAGCCTTGGCAGGAGGTCAGAGCAACAGGCAGTTCTAGCGGGGTCCACATCCTTCCTATTGTCTCCACCCAACCTCACTCATCATCCCCAAACATCTGCTTCAGATTTGGGTCCTTGCCTTCTCCCTGATTTCTGTACCAAACTGCTGGTGGCGAGGGTGAGGGGGCAGGTCTGCAGGTGTGGGACCAGGAAGAAGAGGGAGGCTCTGGGAAAGGCTGCTTACAGGCTTTATTTCAGGGGCCACGGAAGGATTAAGGGTCTGACCATTTGTTTTTTTTAATGTGCATATGTATCACTAAGATCTCACCAGTAAATTGTTTCACTTTCTGAGTAAAGGGAACAACTGAGGGAGAGAATTGGGACCCGCTGGGGAAGTCTTGGCCCATCACATGGCTTGCTTTTTTCAAAGGCAGCTCAGAGTCACTCCAGAGGGAGCAAGCTGAAGTGATTAGTGCTCACAAGAAGCAGAAGGGAGGTGCTAATGAGGTATTAAACACCTCTTCTCCAGCTAGCAGCTGCGTATAAGCTAAAACAGACACCTTGAGTCACAGTGGTGTAACTAGCCCGGGACGAGAGGTGGCAGGAGAGGAGAAACAAGCCAGCATTAGCCGCTGGTCACAGCAGCCTCAAGTCTCACGGGGAGGAATTTTAGAGTTTCTCTAGCACTTGCCCTGAGATCACAATCCATTTGAAGTGACAGAAACTCTCTAAGGAAAAATACTGGGAGCCTAGGGGTGTAATCTCAGAACTCTGGTAATATCAACAGCAGCCAGCACCTCCCACTGTACCATACCATGTTCAAAGCCTGTGTGAACTCCTTTTATCTTCCACTTTAATCTACAAGGCAAAGACAATTATTGTTCCCATTTTACAGATGGTGAAACTGAGGCACAGAGCAGTAACTCGCCCATGGTCAAATGTCCAACAATGAATCTAGGTGTCCATTTGTCCCTGATACTTTATCTCACTCAAGTTCGAAGGAGGTGGAGTTTGGAGGCAGGGCAGCCAAATCCAGAGAATGCTGGTGAGAGAGTTGCTCATGTTGTTTGTTCCTCCTCTAAACCAGAGACAGATTGCGTGGGCCGCTGACTTTTGGGACCACGGGGAGCCAGTCTGGCAGGCACTTCTCTCCCCAGTCCCACCACTCTGTGCCTCCTGGGGCTTCCGCTGCTCTGCCAGGGCAGAGCCCCTGCTTTCTACCTTCCCCTTCAGCAGGAGGGGCCCCTCCACTTCCTGACCCAAGTCAGCGGGGGCGGTGACTTCGGGAGTTACCAGAACTCCAGGCCCCTGGTGGAAAATGCAAGAGGAGCTAAAGGATAGAGTTGGCCAAGGCCCCGGCTGCCAGGAGCCCCATTAAACTTCAAAGCTGAGGGTTGGGAGCCAAGCTCATCACTTGGCTGGAAAGTTGGGAGCCTGTGACATACCAGCTGACCCTGGCAGGCCTCTGTCTTGCAGAGAAGCAAGGGTACAGGGAGTGACAGGCTGCGGGCCTCTTCCAGCCGAAGCAGCCGGACTATGCCAAAGCCCACGCTAGGTGAGGGCAGCCCCTTTCCACTAAGAGAGAAGAGTATGCTGGTGCGTGGTGCTCAGAGGCCTACCTGGCGGGCCAGGCCCAAGAGCAGAGGCTGTGCCTGTCTGGCGGACACTCACAAGCTCACTTGTCCTGCCTGTCAGCCTTGCTGACATTGTGGGCTGCTGCCCATCTCAGTCCATCCCACCTCCTAACCTGCAAGTCCAGAAGATGTGACGATAAATCGGGGAAAGCGTGAAAAGGGCTGACACAGTCTGACACATATTAAGTCTAAAAAAAGGAAGTATTATCATTACTGTCAACAACGGTAAACCAATATCCACAACTACCTTCAGCTTTGTTGTAAATTTGAATTTGGAAGATCTGGGTTCAAATTCTGACCTGGCCCCTTTTTAGTTGCATACACTTGGATACATTGGTTAATCTCTCTTAACTAAAAAAGATGGACTCTAACACCTACACAATGTACCCCACGAAGGCAGTGTGGAGCTCAAATGGGATAATGGATGTGAAAGGCACCTTGTAAATCACAGAACCTCCTATAGATGTCGGCATTGCTTTGTTCCCGCCACCACGCCTGCCCCTTGGGGTGACCTGATTCCTGCAACTGTCCTGGCTTGGGTGTAGCTAACTCTGTTTTCCCTTCTATTCAGTAAAGACAAGCCTGGGATTTTCTCAGAAGAAGCTCTGGTTTAAAATTAAGAAGGTAAATTAAACCAAGAAAATGAAAAAGAAGAGGAGCAATTGGTCCATGAATACTGAGGTTTCCCACTAGGAAGTCCAAGCTCGGGGATGCAGATCCACTGTGAGCCCTGACCACAAGCTTCCTTGGCTGCTCCTCCTCAGCCTTGCCTGGTGGACTGGGGGTTGAGTGGCACCAAGAAGAGAAGAGCCCAGAACTATTGTGAGCCACCTCCTCATGCCTGCATACGTGGGGTGCGGCTGAAGCCACAGACCTTAAAAATGTTGTGTCTGAGCCTCACAATGAGTCCAACCACCAGGCTGCTGCCCATGTCCTAAGAAGCTAATGAGGCTTCCACCTAGAGCCTTTCACTTGCATGAGCCCCTTCCAAGGTCATAGAATTCTTTCAAGGTCATACATAGTTTAATATTTGCTAAAGTGAGATTTCTTTATGTAGTAGGTTCAGTCCACTGGCTCAATCCCAATTGCTCGTCTGTCAATCTTCCTTCATGTCAGGTGATGGCAGGTGGCTGTGGCATTTCTGGGTGACTAAGGGAATTTGAGATGGGAATATATGCAGTTGGGTTTATTGTCAAATATTTATTTGGTTATGTTGGGAAAACATTCCGTTGGATTATGTGTAATGCATTTATGTTGTATAGTATATTTATTGCGGGCTGACCTGGTGAGAAATGGCTTTCTGGAATATTAGCATGACATGCTATGGTGAGACACCTGACAGGCACAGGTGCAGGTTTATCACATCTGGCACCGGAAGTGTACGGGTAGGAGAGAGACGCAAGGGCTGAGGTGTGCAGAGCCAGGAGCCAGTCTGTGAAAAATTCTTCCATTCATCGAATTGTCAAAACATATTGAGGCTTTCTGTTGTCTGAAGCTTGTAAAATTTGGGGTGCTTGCTTTAAGAAAGAGAATACAAAATTAGCTGTCAAGGAGAGAATGTTTAATGAGAATAAGAAAAAAAACAACTCGCAAGTCATAAGATGTTAAAAAGCTAGCAAATACCATAAACATCACAAGGTCCAGAAACATAATCCAGAGCAGCATCTAGCACTGCCTCTGCCAGCCTCTGTGTGTCTGTGGCCTGTGTAGGTCTGCCATGTCTCCTCTGATGGGATGTGGGAAGTGAGACAATAAGGATTAATTCCAGGGTAACCAGTTGGGGTTGCCAAGGGTAGAGAAAGATGGCAACGATGATTAAATTCAAATGCTCTGCCAACCTTCGGTGCTCTGCAGTTTCCTGGAGGGAGGACACCAGGAGTCCTGAAGCCAGTGGCTCAGTTTCCTGATTTGAGGGCTGAGAGCGACAAACCATGTTCAAGTGCCGGGAGCACAGGCTTCCTCAGACTTAGAAGGCCACTGTGACTGCTGCCTTAGGACCGTGGGAGGACCCGCCTTGGCCAGAGGGCGGCTCTGCAGAGAGACGGGCACACAGCTTAGGAAATACTTTCTAATGTTTACATGGTATTGCCCAGTGTCTTCAGTTGTGTTGCCCAGAAGCAGCCCCTGCACCAAGGATTGTGTGAGAGTGATGATTTTTCAGGAATCTTCCCAGGAGTGGGGGAGGAGGGCTGGGAAGAGAAGGAGGCCCACCAAGGATGCAGTATCAGGCAAGAGGCCACAGGGGGGTGTGGCTCCGTGTGCAGGGAGCTTGGGACATGGAGGTGCTTATACCCCACACCCAGAGATACTGGCGGAGGGCTGCCTGTGGGGGCTGAGGGTAGTAACTTCCCAGACACTTCCCTAACCTCCATGCAGGTGGCCAAAGCAGGTTCGAGCAGTTGGAGGCATGTGCTGGCAGGGGTGTCCTGAAATGATACAGGAGCTCAAAGAGCCATGGGTAGTGTACTGACAGGACCTGCTACACCCCAGCCCTTTCCGTTGCTGCTTGGTCCTTCCTTATTCATGGAGTGTCATCACTACTGGTGACCATGCGTTGCTTGTCTTGTTGAATCTTCAGAACAGCCCTGTCACTGTGCTCATTTTATAGACCTGAAGCAGCTGCTGTGATCTGCTCCAGCTGCAATGGGCTTTCCCAGGTCTCACCACCCCATTCGCTCCCTTCATGAGCCAAGGCACCGTTTGGTCTGCTCATCCCTCACCCACTCTGCCCAGAGGTGCTGGCATGTAATGGGTGCTCAGTTCGTGAAGAATTCCAGAACTAAGGGCTCAGCAACCACGTTCATGCCACATCTCCAGGGACCACGCCTCATGATGTGGCACTGTGGTGATCCCCCTCAGGGCTAGCCCGGTGCCAGGGGTGACAGGGTGCCTCTGGGTCCTGGGACGCATGCCTGCTGGGAGGAGAAGGCAGCCGTGGAGAGTGCAGGGGAGGTGAGCCCCAGCTGTGTTCTGACAGCGTCCTCATTCACGTCCACAGAAGCATCTGTGAAACGCCCTCTGAACGATTCCGTCTCCTGGGAAGGACTGCAGCCCATTTTGGGATGGTTTCCAGTGTGTCCCTCAAGTTCCCCCCAAAAGTTGGGTAGCAGTCACAGCCTGTCTATGAGATTAAAGTGAACGTGTAAGATCACTAGTGGCCTCTGGAAGTTGCCACAAATGACTCTGAGTTCCAGCCCAAGTGCCCAGAGGGTTGACAACTGGACGTGGAGCCCATATCAATTGGGTAAAGCCTTTAGGCTGCACACAAGCCAAAGAAAGGGCCCATTTGCCTTTGGAGATGTCTGAGGCCCTGCAGGGGCTGAAAGGGGAGGGCTGCTCCCAGCCGTCGGGGGAGCAGTGGGGAGTACAAAGCACAGGCCATCCTCTCCTGCCTGCCCTTCACCTGGGCCAGGTCCTTGGAGGAAAGTGATTGTGGTGTTTTTCCCTGATGCTGGAGTGGGCAGGCTCCGTCCAGGCCAAGAAGGAGAGAGAAATGTCACACTGAAGGGGACCTCACGCTGGGAGGGGCTGCGGTGGAGCTTCAGGCTGGGTGCCACCTGCCCTCCCCAACTCAGACTAAATAACCAGCCCTGCGGGTAAGTGAGAAATTCTTGGCCTCCGCCTGCCCAGGATTATTTGGCTTTAAAATCGCCTTCCTTCATGGACCCAGGGCTGCTGTCTGCCCTTAGCCTGTTCTTCCTGTTCCTCACCCCAGGGGCTCACGCTGATTGGCAGACTTATCCAAGCATGGAGGGTAGGGCACTGGCCTTGGGAAGCAGCCAGGAAGAGGGAGGGAGTGCGAGCCAGAGACCGAGGGAGTAAGAGACCGTCTGAGAGCAAGAGACAGAGTGAGACAGAGTGAAAGCAAAGAGATGGAGTGAGAGAAACAGAGACTGGAAGACAGAGGGATAGAAGCAGAGAGAGGCAGAGGAGAGGCCAGGAGAACAGGCATATCCTATACTGTAGGACCTATAGGAATGCAAGAGAAAGAGAAAGGCAAACACAAGAAATGAAAAGCAAGGGAGGCAGCTGAGCGGCCTGGGCCGAGCTGGGGCTCCCATGGGGTCTGTGCATAGCCTTGCCCTTCAGCCTTCTGCAGGGGAAGGGAGGAATTCTCCAAGGTGGGCCTTGGGCGCTGGAGCAGGGACTTCTAGCATCTCACATCTGCTTCCCATCTGGATCCCACTCATGGCAGATTTGCATCCCCAGGCTTTCTCTCCAGAGCCATAGTCCATTCAAAACAAACCGTGGCTTTTCATTCGTAGCTGCAAATCCATGCAGACATCTGCGGTTCTTGTGGGCCGTATGGGGCCCTGCAGACCCCAGCCGTGCCAGCACAAAACCAGGGATGCAGCGTTGGTGGCCAAGGGCCAAGAAGGGGGTTGGAGGGGAGACGGTGGCCCCCTGACTCTGACCTGGAGAGGCCTTGGAGTCTTTTCCTACGGGCTTTCAGGAGGCACCCCAAGTCCACTGGATCTCCAAGGCTTCTCCACTGAGGCTGCACCTGGTGTGCTGGTGACGTGGTCAGCTTGTCCTTCCTGCACCTGGGGGTGGAATCCACCAGAGCAGAACCTTCAGCAGCTAGACTGGCCACGTCAAAGCAAACTGCACAATGTTCCTGACAAGTGGCCTTGTATAAAAAAAAAAGAAAAAAGTCTTTAAAAGCTAATAAATGGGCTCTGTAAAAGAGCCCA
The DNA here is from genome assembly GCA_004027555.1 of Craseonycteris thonglongyai. Classification (NCBI taxonomy): domain Eukaryota; kingdom Metazoa; phylum Chordata; class Mammalia; order Chiroptera; family Craseonycteridae; genus Craseonycteris; species Craseonycteris thonglongyai. Next base: position 25,141 of record PVKE010001119.1, read on the forward strand.
GGCCCGAGCCCCAGTTTTTTATGTAAACACAAGGCTGAGAGCCCTGATGGCATGGGTCTCCCTCCTGTCATTCTGACACCATAGCTGCCATCTTACCCCATCTCCTTTCTCTGCTCCTCCCGTCCCTGGGCCCAGCACCCACCTCCTCTAGGGCTTTCGACGCTTCTGCCACTCCACCCCAGTCCTAATACTGCCTCTGCTCATTGGTCTATTCATTCACTCACTCATTTCACCATTCATTCAAGAATTCGTTTATTCAACCACTGATTTCTTCATTCAGTGTTTATTGAACACTGTGCTAGGCTTACGGTCCAGTTACTATGGACTGAATGTTCTTGTCCCCTTCAAATCCGTATGTTGAAGCCCTAATTCCCAATGTAATAGTATTTGGAGGTTGGGGTTTGAGAGGTTATTAGGTTTAGACGAGGTCATGAAAGTGAAGGTCCTGTGATATGATTAGTGAGTGGTCCTTATAAGAAGAGGAAGAAACCAGACTCTCTCTCTCTGCCATGTGAGGACACAGCAACAGGGCAGCCACCTATCTGCAAACCAAAAAAGGGCTCTCACCAGACACTGAATCAGCTGGCCTCCTGATCTTGGACTTCCCAGCCTCCAGACTGTGAGAAATAAGTTTCCATTGTTTAAGCCACCCAGTCTGCGGTATTTTGTCACGGCAGGCAGAACGAAGACACCAGTCAGTCAAAAGGCAAGTCTTACACTGAGTGGAATTTAGAGGACATCACAAGACATGTTATAAGTCAGCATGATGGAAGGGTTTAGATAGCAAATTCCCTAGAATTTGGAGAAAAGAGATGGAAATCTTCCCAAAGGAGGCGGAAGTTTGGGTTCCCACAGTCTGCCTTTAGGACACGGCTTCTACCAGGACATACAGGTAGGACAGTTTAAGCATCCTGAAGCTGCCCAGGCCTGGACTTACAGGAAGACTCCAGGGACAGGAGATTAGCATCAAAAGTGGGTCTTCAAGGATGTGAGCCTCAGTCTGACCTTGGAGGCGGGGCGTGGCTGGTGTCTGTGGCCATCAGGGGGCCCTCAGTCCTGCTGGAAAGGAGGAAGCAGGGCCACAAAAGGCAAGACTTGGGGCTGGGAGGTCAGCCAGCTTTGCCTGGAGGGAGAGGTCTGGGCAGAAGGGTTTGGGGGGAGGGTGAGGAGAGCAGGAGGGGCAGGCTCCAACTCTGGAGAATGTGGGAAAGGGAGGCTCCTTATTGCCCCTGAGCAGAGTTCTCCGAGGGAATGAAGCAGTGGTGGGTGGGTGAGCCAGAGGTGGGAACCGGGAGGGAGCGGTGTGTCATACGTGTGTAACGGTTTTACCCTTGGGGACAAGGCAGGAACTTAAGTGCTCAGAGCAAGAGCAGGGGCTCAGAACAGCTTCCTGCTCAGATGTCAGCTTTCTGAGGGACTGAAGTAAGCTCAAGACTCTTCCCATAATGAATAGTAATGGAATTTATTGGCTTGTGTAACCGTAAAATCCAGACTTCAGGCCCATTCCTGACTCAGGGGCTTGAACAATGCCCCTAGGACTCTGTTTCCCCTCTACTCTTGACTCTGCCCTCAGTGGTGGTGACTTATTCTCAGGCCACACCCCTCGTGGCCTCAGCTCTTAGCTCACAGGTTCTGACCAATTGGAGCCCCAGCACAAACATCTCACCAGTGCTGATTGGGCCGTGTGGGGCCCTGCAGACCCCAGCTGTGCCAGCACAAAACCAGGGATGCAGCGTTGGTGGCCAAGGGACAAGAAGGGGGTTGGAGGGGAGACGGTGGCCCCCTGACTCTGACCTGAGCCAATTCCTGTAGATAGGGCAATACAATGCATCGACTGGCTAAGACCTGAATGCCATGATACCACGGGGCACTTCCCCAGAGGAAAATGAATCCTTTTACCAGAAAAAGGTGAATGATTTTGGTGGATGGCAACAACATAGCTGTTCCCATCCCCTCACTACTGTCTTCAAAAGGATTGTAGTCTTTTGTAGGGTTGAGCTATTTTTATTCCAGGAGAATATAAGCTCCATGAGAACAGTGACTTTGTTTCTTTTGTTCAGTGATGGAAGCACAGGACTGTTAGCAGTGTGTGTTACAATGCTCCATAAATAATTGCTGAATGGATTCAGCAAGCTGAGTCCATTGCTGGAAATGCCAGATTTCTGGCTAATAATTATTGAATATTTACTTGTATCACGGACTATTTTAAGCAATTTAAATATTTAAGCTCATTTATTCATGACTCAATTCCATGTTGAATGCTGTTCTTATCATCTGCATTTTACTGATGGAGAAACTGAGGCACAGGAAGTTTACACAGTAACGAAACTATGGTTCAAATCCAGGCATCTGGCCCCAGTACGTGCACCCGTAAGCCCTACACCACACTACTTGGAACATGTGGAAAGTCTATGAATTGGACGCTCAAGGAAGATCAGTTTCCCAGCCTACAGTTTCCACAAGTACTTTTCCTCTTGTCTTTCCTTGTCCCTCCTAGGGAAGTGGAAGGGAGAGTCTGTGGGGCATCAGAACATCTCTTGTTCCTCTTTCCAGCTGGAAAGTGAATTGGATAAACCTTCCTAGTTGGGGAATCATAGAGGGGCTGAGTTTACATACATGTACCTTCTTTTTTCTTCCTCCATTCAGTCATTCCGAAATATTTACTAAACAAGATGAGAGTATAACATCTTGTGGTGCCAGAATATAAGGAAGTGCTGGAAAAGCGTAGACCGCTCCAGAGGATGCAGGAGCTCGCTGTAGGATCTCCCAGTGGATGGAACAATTTGAACCAAAAAATAAAATAATATTGGATTGTAACTCACAGAATAAAATAAATAGCCATGAGCCCCTAATGAAGTAAAAAAAAAAAAAATGAAAGTAAAAAAGGAGGTGGGGAGAAAGTACAGCTCTTCTTTACAGAATTCCAATTAATAAATATAGAGGCAATGAGGGAAAGACAAAATTACAACAGTAATAATTGTTGTAGGCAAGATCCACTAGTGATGGATGCTAAAATCAGTAGAAAGTTTGAGGAGAATCGGGATATTTACAGTCTCAAAAAGCCTCCCCACACCAAGATATTTACTAATTGCAAAGAGAAGGAGAGTAGAGCCTTTACCATAGAGAAACTGGAGAAACCTGGCAGACACACGCTGAACCACGTGATCAAGGTTAACATCACCTGTAATAAGACAGGCCCACGCATCGTGCACCCCTGACATGAACCAAGAAGGATATAGCACCACCTGTTGTGTTCTGACCAGAAATGGATAACCTCGGTCTAATCACATTAACAGAAAGCCTGGCAAATAGTGTGTGCTCAATAACTATGAGCTTTTTCTATTTTATGGTGTCACGGTGCTGAGCACCACTGGGCACGCAATGAAGTCCCCGAGTCCTGGCTATCACACCCGGGAGATGGTGCTCTCTGCCCTGACGTCCTGTAGTCCGGCCCCACCTTGTTACCCAAGTTGGGAGTGATGTTGAAAGCAGCTGATGCTGTCTGTTTGGGGACTCTGAATTGTTCCGGGACCTGGTCTAAACACCAGACGTCCTGTTACAAACGAGACAGAAAACAATGGTCTTGTCCCATTTCGAAGGGTATGTCTGGTCAGCTTAGTCTCACGGGGCTAAATTCAAGGTGTCAGTAAGCTGACCAGATGTGCCCTTTGAAATGGGACAGTGCAGTTGTTTTCTGTCCCGTTTAAGACAGGACATCTGGTCAGCCTATGTAAAGGGGGCCAGGTTACAGCCACTCTTAACGAGGAAAACAGGAGCTGTACGGCTGCCAGAGGGCAACGGTGGGAACACCAGCCCTCCCTCCACAGGAGACGTCGCTGTCTGACTGCGGCTCTTGGCTGACGGGTGTTGTAAGATCTGACTTCCCTTTTTCCGTTTTCTTTTCAATACAGAAAATCTTTCCTTGCCTCAGGCCCACGCCACCCACTATCTAGCCCAGCCTCCAGCTTGGAAATGGGGTTTAAAACTCTCAGTAGCTCCTCACTCATCAAGTACCCCGTCTTGAAAATTGAAAGGTCCCCAGTACTTCCTCATTCCTCCCATGACTCTCCCTGTTCCAGTTGGCTTATCCACAGCTAACTAAAGAACTAAGATCTTTGCCTTCATTTTCTCTTTCAACCATTTCTACAGCCTTACAAGGTAGGCCTTTCTCATCCCCAGCCTGACCTGCGAAGCCTTTGCCCCCCTGCAGAGCTGCAAAGAGGTCTGCAATGCCTGTTCTGCCTGACCCCAGCTGGGGGGATCTTGGTCCAGCTGCTGTCTCCAGGCTGGTGGCTGCTTTGGGCTTCTCCCCCAAGGCCAGCAGACAGGCCAGTGAGGGTTCCCAGAGAGGCCAGACTCCACCTCACCCAGAGAGGTTAGTTGAATGAAGTTGGGTTTAACTGGACAGGAAAATCTCGACCTCAGCTCTGACTCCTGCCTTGCAGCCCTTCTTTCCACCACCAGCTTCTACGACTTCCCAGGGCTGAAGTTGCTGATCTACTGAGGCCTCTCCTGAGCGCCTCGCCCTTGCAGCTCTGCTTTGAGAGCCACTGACTGCTCTTCCCTCCAGCCTGTCTTTCCTGGGAGCTGCCCTTTTTGCCAGGGGCAGTAGCTGTAACTGGTCCCCAGGGCTTGGGAAAATACCCCACGCTTGACCCTGACTCTTGTGCAGAGGAATGTTTAGGCAGGAGCTTGTGTGGGATCTGCTGTCCTGGCAGGCAGCCTTCCTGTGCCTGGGATGAGTGATGCAGAGGGACCAAGGGGGTCAGAGACTCTCCCAGCAGGGGGGTGGGGGGAGAGGGGAACACTTAAGGCCCAGGGCAGGCAAGGGGCAAAATCCCATTCTCGGGGCCCATGCCAGATGCTGGACTGGCTCTTGAGGTTGCCCCCCTCCTTCTTGAAATGTTAAGATGTGCAGTGTTCTCAGAGTCTGTCCCCAGATCACACCCAGCCAGTTTTCTGTCCAGGGAGGCTGGGTTAGGTGCCCAGAATTAACAGAGAAGGCACTGGGGGTGAATGGTCATTAAGTCTCACTCTTCTCATTTGAAAACAGCCAGATTAGGGGTTTCCAAGCTATGCCTCCTTCTATGGTTCCTTAAATGCTTCAGAGGCTACAAAGCAAGGGGTATGCATATGGCTAGGGGTGTGAGGGAGTCCGGCTGGACCCTTCTCAGCCAGAGCAGACCCGAAATTCCTGTTTTCATCCTTGAGCTAGCCCTTGAGGCCCTGGTGGTCTGGTCCCTGCACCCTGCACCTTCCTTAGAGTTACCCTACTTGCCTGGCTTTGCCTTCTGCAGTTTCCTGAACACACGTGCTTTCCTACCTCGGTGATTATTCTTGTAATATCTCTGGTCTGACCATGCTCCTCCCTGCCTGTTTGCTTATTTCTTAGGCGCCCTTCAGGGGTCTCCGCTCAAGAAGCGCTGCTTTGGAGACGCCTTCGCCAATACTCCCCAATTCTATATCAGGCCACCCAGCAGTGTGCACCTTTTTCATGGCCCTATTTCAATTGCAACGCATTATTGATCTACTTGCCAAAGTACTTGTTCCATGTCTGCCTCCCCGCTAGACCGGAAGTTCACGAGGGCAGGAACCAGGTCTATTGCCACTGCTGTGTCCCTCCAGCACAGCGCTTGGCACACAGCGGGCATTCCATAAATATTTGTTGAACGTTGAAATACTGCATGAAAGTTTTGATAATTAAACAAAAATTTATTTTTTTTTTAAACATTGGCCTAGAGTCTCTCTCAGGCCTGTTCAGTTCTACATTCACATCTTTAAAATTTAGATGTAGTTAGTTGCTTTTACCACCAAACTATTTCTGGCCCTCCCCCATTAAACTCTTACCTACCGGGTAGTCTTTTCTTAACTTCCAGGGTGCTTCAGAAGGGAGCGATATGGACAGTAATGGGAAGAAAAAAAAGCAATCCCAAGGAAAGCAAGGCAAGGGCCCCGCCCCGCCACTGGAGAAGTGAATGAGGGGGGAGGGCAGCCATGGCTGGAGGCGGAGGGAAGGGCCCAATAGTGAGCCCCAGGAGTTTTGTTTGTCCCAGGGTGCACCTGTCCCACATCCATCAAGCTGCCTGGGGAGGAGGGGTGGGCCGTCACTTGGGCCACAGTGACCAGGGCTCTCAGGCCAGCTGTTTCCTTGCCTTTGATTCAGTGGCTGACCCTGTGCTGTCCCCAGACTTCCAAGCAGCCTGGGAGACGTCCAAGCATGTCTTTTGCAGGCCAGATGTGTGTCCACTGGCTGTGAATTCTTGCATGGAGAACAGGTGGGTGGTAATTACTCTAGCAGGAGCCAAGCGTGACTGGAAGCTAAGGAGACAATTCTATTGAGCTGTCAAAAGCAGAAAAAACAGCCTTCATTTATGGGGGAAAAGGGAGATGAAATCCAGGGCTGGAGCAGAAGCCTTGGCCCTGATGGCAGATTCTGGAGTGTCCTGGAAATTCCCATAACCCACCCGTCTTGTGTCCCTCCTCTCTGAATTGTATGCCATGTGTGGTGAACATCTGCTGTGTGCATATGACCTGCAGTACTTTCCCTTCCTTGGATAACAGAAACTCAACTTTCCTTTGGGAAACTCCGCCTCACCTATTCCAGGCATTCCTGGTGGAGCAGTCAGCCATGGGGTCCCTCCTACCCCTGATCACCAGAGGGTGGACACAGGACCCCAGGGACTTCCATCAAACTCTCTTGTGGGGAATTTAAACCTGGGTGGAGATGCTACTCACCACAGAAGGCGACTGGCTTGGAATCATCCAAAGCCAGCCAGCTCATGGGTTCCGGCCACCCTGATCCCCAGAGCTGTCCTGGTCCCTGGCTTCCCAGGCCTGACTGTTGAATGCCTTTTCAGTCCCCTGTGTATCCAATAAATTCTTCTTGCCCATGCAAGTTTGCAGGAGTCAGCTTCTAGAGCTTGCAGCCAAAGCTGATGTGTGTCCCATATGCTTGTACCTGGCTTTCTGTTCCAGCCCTCGCTCTTCCTCCCATTCACCTGCAGGCCCATTTTCATTTCCCATTCTCCAAAAACCCTTCCGATCCCAACTTTTTTTTCTCCTATGCAGCTCTACTGTCAGCGAAGGTTCTATGCCTATCATTTACACATCCGTGTCTGGCTCTCCTATGGTTAAATACATTTCCGGCCCTATGTCTAGCTGTTAACTAAGTGCCTTTGCCTCTTGTTTCAGAAATTACAAGAATTCATGAAGAGGTGGAAGACAGACTTCGGGGACAGAGCGGGCTTTTCCCAAAACACCCTGAAATGAGCCCTGGCCACTTCTCAGTTATGAGCATTGGGACACGCTTTACCCCATCCCTGGTCTGTTCAGTTGCTGTCTACATCTGCCTTCCATGTATTATCCCCCAACACTCACTAAGTTTTGTCCCCACTGGGGCTGCCTGCTTCAAACTGTAAGATCTTGGCTCAGTGCAACTGAGCACCTACAGCATGAAAGGTCTTGAGCCATTTGCATTTAGGATAAAATGTGTTTGTTGTTGATGTTTGTAGTCTGTTCGAGCATACAAACTCTACCCCACATTGCCTCCTATGTGAACTGAGTGCTGTTGCAGAACTGAGGCAACTGCCTGGGATCACCAGGAGGGGGCGCTGCAGAGAGGATGGGGCCCACTTTCAATCCACCTGGCCCCTCTCTCAGTTTGTATAGAAATTAGGGTTCTTTGGTTGTAAGCAATGATAAGGACTCTGACTAATTTGTACATGAAAAGGATTACCAAAAAGATTTTTAGGAGCAAACAGAATAGAAATAAGAACTGAACAAATAAGTATCAAGAAGGTCCAGAATCTAGATAGTGAGGAGGCTCTCAGCCTCGGGAACTCCTTGGAATACTAAGTCTTTTTAGAGAGCTTCCATTGCATGGTTCAGTTATAACTGTGTCTCTGCTTCAGGGTCAAATCATAGCAGCGGATTTGATTGGCCAGTTTAGGTCACGTGCCCCATGGCAAGTATTGCCATTGGCTGCTCCAGCATAATGATCTAGGGAAAGGAAAATGGGTTCTGTTACCAGAATAAGAGAAAAGAGGGACGCTGGCAGGCAAAAACAACAAAGTGCTTCTTAGTCACGGGCTAGGGGGTGACACACCTGCCTATTAGGTCCATCTTTTACTTGGGCTGTTCCCATGGCAATGGTTGAGCAAAGGGCTATAACCAAGGAAAATCACTGTGTTCACAGTAGGCTTATTCTCATGATGCAGAGATAAGCTGAGGCTCCAGGATGGGAGGTGACTTGTTCCTGGTCACAGCCTTAATTCTAACCTGCAGCCAGTGCTAAACAAGGAGCACCCAGGTCAGACTGGACCCAGAGGCTTCTGCTCCTGGTAGAAAGCTTCCATATCAGAAATGGAGTAGGAGTGAGGGTCCCTATGGAAACCACTGGGAGGGGTCCTAAGACCCTGCATTTAAAAGGTAATGTGGGGAAGCCGGGATGGCTCAGTGGGTTAAGCACTCACTTTGCAGCCCCGGGGACCGAGGATGGAATCCTGGCCCCGACCCGTGCGGACCCATATGCTGAACTGGGGAGTGCCCCCAGTTCAGTTCTCACTGGGGTGAAGACCCCGGCCCAGTTCCTGCCCAGTGCAGCCCCACTACCACCTGTGGAATGAAACTATGTGGAAAAACCATGATGTGCAACTATGGAGACTGTCCTGGGCCCTCCCCCTTCTCTCTGTCTCTGTATCTCTCTCTCTCTCTCTCTCTGTCAAAAACAATAAAAATAAATCTTTAAAAGGTAATGTGAGTGTTCCATATACATTTGTCCAGCTGTCCTGACTGTCCCCTAGAGATGAGAGGCTGAGTTGGCTCCCCCACCCTTCTAGCACCATGCCCAGGTTCCAAACAGAAATGCTCGGATCCTGGACTCCTGCAGTAGTGGCCTGTCTGGGGCTATGTCCAGCTTCTGGCTCAAGTGGGGCTTTCAGAGCTGGCCCTTGGGCTCTCAAGGTGACCCTCCCTCCAGGGCTTCAGGATGGACCACTGCAGAGAAGGCCAGGCTCTGGCCTTTGTCTCACCCCTGCCCCAGGCCCAGTCAGGTTCCTACAGATCCAGACAAGCTCTGTCCATCTTGGTGTTTATAGTCTAGGAATATTTGTGGCCATTTCTGCTGCCCTGGTGAGGCTGGGAGGCCACCCATTCTGCCTGCCCTTATTAAGTCAGTCGACCATCCAGATCCTCTCTCAGGACCTGTGGCTACAGCTGACGACCCCGCCTTGGGCCTTTTCCCATCCTATGGTTGGCAGGGGGGCTCTGCAGCCCCTTGGCTCTCCCTCCCCTATGCCATTGCCCATTGACATTTTTCTATCCCCTTCCCCCAGGAGGGCTCATTTCAGCCTCAGTGGATCTGCCCTCACCTCCCAAGTTCCTTCTCCTGGAAGGTCCAGCCTCCAGCTTGAGAATCCAGCTTGAGGTCTAGAGAGATGGGCCCTCTTCCCACCCTGCTTGGTCCTCTCCTGTCCAGCTGATATGAGAAGGGCCTTCCTCTGCTGGGCTGGTTCTGCCTTCTTCTAGCTCATTAGTGCAGGTGTGACAGGACCCAGACCTATCTCCTGCCCAACTCTGAGCTCACGGCCCTTCTCAGGCAAGTTCCTTCCTGCACCCCTGCCCCAGTGCCATTTCCCACCCGGTCTAGAGCACTTGGCCCGCAGTGTGCAACACCTCTGCTCTCACCTGCCCGTGGGCGCTCTCTGGTGTCCCCTGGCCTGGCCCTCTTTCCTATGTGAACACTGGAATACATTTGTGTGTTGTGAAATCAATGCAGTGAGTCACAACCAGTACTTTTTTTTAAAGTAAAAGAGCGGTACCAGAAAATGCAAGAACACATTAGGGTGAGTTGTTCCAGTTATAGATGTATGCCCTCATGTAGTGAGCTGGGTTGTAAAGTGTGTTTTTTACTGTGAGCTGTGGTTACAAAGTTTGAAAGCCATTGCTCCCAGCTGACTTGTGTTGTTGGTCCTATTTGGTGTGGAAGTGGGAGACACGGTCATCTGGCCCTGGGATTCTCTTGAGGCCAGGGATGGGGAAGGAAATACCAGAGGAGGTGTCACCTGGAACACTATCTAATGGACTCTGTGGGAGAGGGGTTGGATGGTTGTTGGGGGAATGAGCTGGAGGTTAGATGCCACCTGAGGGCCCCATTGGCTCTGAGCTTCTGCTGAGGCCATACCTTTGCACTATACTCCATGACACTCTTCCTTTACTCCTCCCACATGTTGGGAAGGGGACCAGGTCCCTGGGTTCTGATTGCGTGCACCATAAGATAAAGTATTAGGAACGACAGTTTTGGTTACTTGTCACAAGGGATGTCCCCTGTGACTGGACGTGCAGCAATCTGCTATCAGTATTGTCATTTATACAGTGAGAAACATGAACTGTTGCTGTCGCCTCCTTCTGCCTCACTCCCACAGCTGTGGTTCTTGTCCAGAGGTAAGAGACTGTTGAAGACTGTTGGGTTTGACTTCAGGAGGCAGGTCCAGAGACGTGCGCTTAACTCATTTTCCTCCAGCTCTGCTACCTACCAGGGTTGTTATGTTCCTTGGGACTTGAGGGCAGTTGCCCTCATACCTCAGAATGAATGACTGCAAGTTCTGTGAGGGGGGCTGGCGCATAGAAGATGCTCAGCATATGTTGGCTGGATGAATGAATTGGCTCTGGAGTGTTTGTTTTGGTGACCAGGCAGCACTATAACTGAGGCTGTTAAGAAGTCCTCCTTGGCCATGGAATCAGGGTTCGTGCTGGAGTGATGCCAGCAGCTCGTCATAACCATTGGCAACTCAGCTGTGCAGAAGCTCCACACAGCTTCCCAAGTCCTTGAAAACAAGACTCTTCCAACTTCTAGATGTTAGTTTTTATTCCTGCACCATGATGGTCAGTTCTGGTAGGTGACTAAAATAGGCCATCCAACAAACAAAGCATGCTCCAATTGAGAAAGCTGCATTCAAACCTTCTCAAACCCACACACATGATGAGTCCCCAGTCCCCTTGGCCCTTGTGGAGATGTGCTGTCCATTTGTGTTTCGTCGCCTCTTCTTCCCATCTCAGGAAACCTTCACTCCTGGTTGCCATGGACTTCATCTTGCATCCTCTCCTTCCCTTGTCTTATCTCTGGGGAAATGTGAGATGAATATGAGGCAGAGACACAAAGGCAATTGTGGGTTTGGCCTTGTAAGTAGGTATTTTCATATGAGCGCTGGTCCTCTCATGCTGTCTCTCTGGGCCTTTCCGCCTATTTGCCGTTGGTCTCTCAGGATTACTGAGTGCTCTGCATTGACTTTGGTTGAAACCTGCCATTATGGGACTGCTGACCCCTGAACTAGCTCATGGCTCAAGAAAGCCCTCAGTGGCTGAAGGACTCCTGGACCCCAGCAGGGAGGTTCGTGGGATTTCAGGATTCAGAGCCACTCTGCCTCCCCAAAGGATAACTCTCAATGTCTAAGATGAGGAGCCCAAGGCCAAGAGTGAAGAGACCTTGGGCAAAGAGAGGTAATGAAATCTTAGGAAAACCTTGAGCCTTTCAAACACTCAGCACTTCTTAGAAATCTTCCTACGGGGAAGCCGGGATGGCTCAGTGGGTTGGGCGCTCACTTTGCAGCCCTGGGGACCGAGGACGGGTCCCGGCCCCGGCCCGTGCAGACCCATGTGTGAGCTGGGGAGTGCCCCCAGTTCAGTTCTCACTGGGGCGAGACCCCGGCCCAGTTCCTGCCCTGTGCAGCCCCACCCACCTGTGGAATGAAACTATGTGAAAAAACCAATTATGTGCAACTGTGGAGGCTGTTCTGGGCCCTCCCCCTTCTCTCTGTCTCTGACTGTATCTCTCTCTCTCTCTCTCTCTCTCTCTCTCTGTTGAAAACAATAAATAAATCTTTAAAAAAAAAAAAAAAGAAATCTTCCTGCCATGTAGAAATCCTTTCTCCCAGGCCCATCCAGCCTCTCTGTGACCACTTCCTCTCTAAGAGGGCTCATTACTCAGACGTGGGATCTGTCCTGCTGTTGGACAAGCCCAAATATTACATTCTGTAAGTGGAAATCTGTGTTCCCATGTTTTGTTTTGTTTTTTTGTTCCTGACCCAGCATCTGAAACAACACTGAGAACTCTACTGTGGCAGAAACAATACCACAAATGGTCCATTTTATGTGACATCTCAGTAACTGAGTAGAGTTGTCCGCGCGTTCCTTCCTTAAATCTAATCTTTCCTTGGATTCTGTGCCACTTTCTCCTTATACTTGGACATTCTTTTACCATTTCCTTTGCAGGATTATTCTCCTTTCCCCAACGTCAAAGTACTAAATCCTTAACTCTTTTTTTTTTTAATTTTATTATTTTATTGACAAGAGAGATAGAGACAGACAGAAACAGAGAGAAGGAAGAGGGCCCAGAGCAGTCTTCATAGCTGTTTGTCATTAGTTTTCAATATAGTTTCACTTCACATGTGGGTGCAGGGCCCTGCAGGGCAAGAACCAGGTTGGGGGCCTCCTGCATGGGCCCCCTCAAGAACCGAACTGGGGGCCACGCCCCAGTTCAGCATATGGGTCTGCCTGGGCTGGGGCTGGGATTTGATTCTCAGACCCCAGGGCCTCAAAGTGAGCTTTCAACCCACTGGGCCATCTCGGCATCTTTAATCCTTAACTCTTAAAAAGTTTTATTGACTTTTTGTATGATATATAAAATATGTCAATATTGACATATTTTATATATTATACATTTTACTCTTTTCAAATGTACAGTTTATTTATTTTTAAATAAGTTTACTAAGTTGTACAACCATCACTATGAATCATTTTAGGGCATTTTACTCACCTCATTAAAATCTCTTGTACCCATTTACTGTTAACTCTTCTCCCACCTGCTCCCATCCCTGTCCCTGGAATCTTTCGATCTCTATAGCTTTGCCCTTTTTGAATATTTCATATAAATGGTATCATACAATATGTGGTATTGTGACTGGCTTATTTTATGGTGTATATTGTTGAGGTTCATTCATGTGGTAGCACATATTGGTCGTTCATTCCTTTTAATTGCTGAATTGTATTTTATTGCATGGAAATAACAGATGTTATTGATCCATTCACCAGTCAATGGACATTTAGCTAGTAACTAAACCTTTGATTTTTGTGAATAATGCTACTAAATCTATATTATTTGTGTGTAAGTCTTGTGTGGATATAATAACCCTGAACACTTCTCGTTCTTAAGGCAGTATCTTCCAAATCCACGATGCCAAAGCCCACACTCACAACCTTTTTCTCCTGGACATACAGTTAGGTTACATTTTCCAGCCTTCCTTGTTGTAAGGTATGGCCACTGATTGAGTTCTGGTCAATGGAATGTAGACAGAGTGATGTTTGCTTCTTCCAATTATTGCCCTTAAGAAAACCTGTGCAATGTTCCACATTTCCCCCCTCTCTCCATCTACTGGCTGAATGAGGTGGGAAGAATCTCTGTATTGGAGCTCCATAAGGAAAGAATCCTCGGGCCCTGAGTAACAATGTGGTTCAGAGCCCTGCTTGATGTAAATAAACATAAACTTACTGTTTTGGGGTTGCTTCTTTACTGCAGTTAACCTGTTATGACTAATGAAAACACCACAACAGAACCCCTCTTACCTGATAATTCTACAAACAGTTGAAAATTACCAGAGTCTCTTCCACCAAGATTTCTCTTTTACTCCTGGGTTGTATTTATGTCTATTCAGGTCACCTTCTGGTAGACCTTCACCTTCAAGGTTGTAATAAGCTATTTAAAACATGGCAACAGAATCAGGCACGAAACTGCCGTTGTATTTTAGTAGCTTGGAGTACCCTGTTACCCTCTCTGTTCTGAGCCCTGGATTCTATCCAAGAGAGCACTAGACCTTGTAGAAACTTACATTGTTAGTTATTTCAAATCAGTGGTTAAGTAGGATCTTCTTTTTCAGCAGTCTCTCCATCTCCCCTCTTACCCAAATAAGGTCATTTCACATGCACTGCTATCAAAGCAAGTATCCCTCCTCCTTTAATTATTGCTGTTTTTGGAACAAGATGAAAGACTTTTTCACTTATCTCTATTAAATCTTAACTTATATAAATCAGTTTATATCTTGCTTCTGTCATCGAGAAGCAAGATATAAACTGATCATTGATTCCTCCCATTCTATGTCATGTGAAAATTTGATAAAAATGTTTTATTTGACTTCATTCAAATTGTGAGAAGTCTTATATGGGTCCCAGCCCTGTCTCATGTGCTACTATAGATCTCTATGACCTCCATCCATTCTTCAAAATGGGGAATGGTTGTTTAAACATCTACGCATTATCTAACTGCATTTCTGTAGCTCCACATTTTCCCAGCCTATCCACATTGAATATCATTTGAATTTCATCTGATTATCATTCAACAAATCTGGCAAAGTTTCTCTGATCCAGAACCCCGTTGAAAAAAGAAATGGGGTGGAGCTTGTATGGTTTAATTTTTGTAAACTTGACTCTTGTAATCATTGCTGTGCCTTCTCCTCATCATCCTTTCCACCTTCTCCAGGCTGAGACTTGCCCTACCTTCCAGATCCCACTCAGATAGCATATTCTCTAGGATCTTCCCTGACCAACTGTCCCATATTCCCATCCTGGAGTGCTCTGTCCTTGTATTCACATTGCTCCTTGAGCTTATCTCAGTCACAGCACTTCTCATGGTAGGTGCTGCTGCCTCTCCTACTACAGTGGAAGTTCCTTAAGGATGGGGACTAAGCCTTACTCTTCTTGGCCACACTGATGCCTGATAAAGAGGTATTCAATGATGGCTAAAATGCACTTAGCATTCCCCAGTTATCTGTTTGATGTTCAAACACATATGACTACCTATGGACCAAGCTATGAGGGAGGCTGCACAGTGGGTGGGCTTGGATATGTATATTATGACACTTAGACATGATGTAACTTCAACATGTGCTTGTGGGATTGGAGGGGGAACCTGCAGTCAAGTATGAGTGAGATGAGGGACAGAAGCCTGACTGGGGAACTGAGTCTCCAGGGGAGCCCAAGTCCAGAGCAAGTGGGGGATTCATGCAGTGGAGGTGTTTGGGAAAAGGTTAGGAAAGAAGGGACAGGAAGGTTGGTGGGTCATGGTAGCAGGAGCTGGGAGACCAGGCCAGACCTGGTACATCAGCAGCTCTAACTTCCATAAAACAGGAGCCATGTGGGGAGACAGACAGGTTGGAAGCAGGGCTGAGAGATTGCTTTTCAGCAAGGCAAGCTCACTGGCTTTATATTGATTGGTGTTTATGTATAGTGGCTTTGAGAGGGTTGATGGAGATTAAGAGCATGCCACTTCTCCCCTACATAAATGACTCCTTGCTATTGGCCAGAAGACATCAGTTTCAGAATTACAGAGAAATAATCTGTCCCTTCCAGGGCCAGTTGATGGCTTGGATGTGGGGAATAGGTTCACCTTTCTGATAAAAAGAGCTGACTAGAAGTAAGTCCCCAATAAATTGACCCAATCTACCCTTCCAGCCTTGTCCCCTTATATAAGCCCCATTCCTATCTAAACTCCAGCTGCATAAGCTACTTGTAATTCTCCCCAAGAGTTCCAGCTTTGTCTTATATCCATTCCTTTGCATATGCCGTGCCTTTCCTTGGCACACCAACCACCACATGGTGAACTCTCCCTTAGCCTTCAGGATTCAAGTCAAAGTCAGGACTCTGAGAAATACTCTGAGCCAAATCCCACCTTGCATGGTTGGCAGTTCTTCAGTGATCCGAAATGACTGTGTTGAGTCTCTTATTGAAGAACTCCCCAACACAGGCAGTGAAGATGTCCTACCCATCCTCAGTGCCTGGCACAGACCAGGGACTCAAAAATATTTATGGAATGGAGGACATCATGTTTTCAGCTAAACCAGCTGAACATTAGAAGGTAGGCAGGTGCTTCGAGGCATCTTGAGCAGCAAAAGGAGTTCCAGGCTCCATCAAATAGTGCACCTGAGAATCTCAATACACATCTTGAGACAGAGGCTGTGGGTGGCAGGTTTCAACAGCTGAGCAGTGTGTGTGTGTAGTCATGTGTGTTTGTGTGTGTGTGTCTGACAGACAGACAGACAGACAGACAGATGCCAGTCCTCCATGGAGCAATGGCTCAATCAGAAATGGGAACTGTTTCCCCTCAATCACCATGGACCCTTCTTTGTTTCTACTTGCCAACTGGAAGAGGGGAGATGCTGACAGCTTATCTATATACACCCTCCCTGGCCCGCAACCCCAGACCTCTCCACCAGCGGCTTTGGCACTTGCACCTACCCTATCAGAGATGTTCCCAGGCTTGGAGGCCCTGCTGCTGACATGCACAGCCACTCATGGCTTCCCTGGCCAAGACGGCCAAATAGCTCCCAGCTTCTTGGGGGAGTTGAAAGAGAAGAGGTGAGGTGCCTAGGAGTCAGGAGACCCTGGTTCAAGAGTTGGTGCAGCCAATAACCAGTCATGTGGCCTTGGACAAACATTTTGCGCCTCAGTTTCCTCAACTATAGGCTGATGAAATGGACTGGCTGATCTCTCAGGGTGGCCACTCCTGCATTTCTTAGATTCACACCTACCCCTGTCTCTCTGTTCCTCAAATCAAGACTTTAATGTTGACAGTGATCCAATGAAATCCTCTCTTTTTATAAAGGAGGAAACTGAGGTCCTGTGAGTGGAAGGGGGATGATCAGGGAGGAAGACCCCGGGGGCACATGCAGGCTGGCACCAGGGTCTGTGCTCCTGCCATGGTCTGTCCTTGTCCTAAACGACTACCTTGACCTGTGCTGCCAGAACATGTGCGAGGGTTGTTTGTCAGTCTGTTTCTCCTTCCTGGCTGTCTTGGGGCAGAGGCAGGGAGGGGTGGACTGGAGCTGAGGACGTGCCCGGAGCATCGCCATCTTCAGGCAGGGACCTGAGGAAGCATGAGAAGAAAGTGGGCAGGGGCCAGGGCTTCGCGACGAGATACGGGGGTGCAGAGGAAGGAGGAGGGGTGGAGACGCCTTTCCTTACTCGCTTGGCCACCAGCCTCCTCCGGCCTGAGGTCTGGTCTGGTGAGGCCAGCGCAGAGCATGCCTCTGCTGTCTGTGTGAGTTCCTGAGGAGTGAGATCTTTAATTTTTGTCTGCTGAGCCCTGATGGGCAAGGGGCCAGACTGTGTTACAACCTCCCAGAGGCCCCTGGGCCAAGGCACTCAGACCAGAGTGGACAGAAACAGGGAATGAGTCATGCAGACCGGCTGGGACTGGGCTACACCTACCCTCCCTCCGCCTTGGTGTCTGTGACTTGTTCTGGGGGAGTTTAGGGTCCTGTGCCCTGTCCCTAAGGGCTTGGGGTCCCAGAAAAGAGTAGTAGGAGGCACCAGGACAAACCTCACTGAGTGTCCTCATTCTCTGAAGACATATGAAGACATTTGGAGGTCAGGAGATGATGGCAGAAGGTATCATCCCCTTTCTTTGCCTTTAGGATAAAGAGTGAGTGGAAGGATACTTACAGGCCTCTCAGGACAAACTTAATCTAGGAAAGACCCTACAGCATCCCCTGTTTCTGTCCCCACAACCTCCATCCCTATCCCATGAGGGAGGTCACTGTGACTCAGCATGAAACCAAGATGGAGATGGGGATTCTTGGGAACACTCCAGTGACCACCAGGGGAAGGTGCTTCCTGCTCACCTTGTCCTCAAATTTCTGCTCAGCCATTCCAGATCCGGGATAGGTCTGCATAGTCCTTTGGCCCACAGGACTTTCTCCCTGGAGATTCTGAAAGGATAATACAGTGTGTGAACACTCCCCATCCAAATACCACCCTCGCCCCAGCCCCCAGGAGAGTACCTGAGGCCCTGTGGTCTTACTGGGGAGAATTAAGAGAAGGACGCCTTCCAGACTGCTCATGTGGGTTTCCTGCTCAAGTCTTCAAGTTTCTGCTTGGGGAGAAGTTGTGCTTCAGCCCCCAGGAGTTTGAGAGGATTCCACTACAGCCAGAAGCTGAAGGGATTTATGCAGGTAAGTAGGAAATGTTGTTTGAACTTTAGTCAAACACATAGAGCTTTCAGATCAGCCCGCCCTTGAATCAGCGACTGGAAATGAAGGGAAATGAAGGGAATGCAGTTATTTTGAAGAGCTGCCCACTTCACATCATGGCGGGATATCCTGGAGCGCTTGCAGTGTGCTGTAGTGGAAACAGCACGAACTTTGGAGCCGCTCGAGACTTTTTAGTTGAATTCTGGCTCAACTCCTAGCTCTCTGACCTTGAGTAAGAGACTTCAGCCTTCTGGGTTTGTGAAATGGGAATTACCATGCCGACCACACAGGGCCACATAGATGCTTTATTTACGTCACGTCTCTTCACCAAGGAGAAAAGCTGAGGGCTGAGATGAGCCTTACTCAGCAACTGAAAATGACTTGCTACGGAATAAACTTTGATTTCCTTCCTTCTCCTTGGTGAGTGGGAATCCGATTCCTTGAAACTCACCATGATCACTGTCTGCCCTTGACCCAAAGTGGACCCCAGCTGGAAATAGGCCCGAGGAGGGTGGGATGTGGTTGGTGGGGGCTAATTGGTGACAGTAATTCCATGTGGCCATCAGCACCCCCATCAAACTACTAACAGCTGTGAATGCTTGCTTCCATTACCCAGAGAATGCAGCAGGCGGAGCTGCATTTCCAGAGAAAGGCTACTCGGGAAGCTGGCAATGGTTTCCTGTCCGGAGCCAGACACACCAGGAGGGAATCTTAGTGTAACCACTTACTAGCCTTGTCATTGTGGGCAACTCATTTGACCTCTCTGAGCCTTCACTTCTTCTTCTGCTACACGGTGAAATAGCACTTTCTTCATAAGATTACGATGAGAATAAAATGAGAAAAATATTTGTAAAACACTTTGCACAGCACCTGGTACATCTGAAGCGCTCAAGAAATATCAGCTGGCCAATGGAGTAGCAGTAATTCACCCCCCCGCCCCCCATCACAGGGTAGATGGGGCTGGTTATCTAATTTGCCCCGAAGGTGGAGGTGACTAGAGGAGCATCATTATCTCCATTTGCAGATGGGGAAAGAGAAGCCAAGTGTAGCTAAGACGGAAACCTTCGTTCTCATGGGAGGAGACAGCACAGGCATCCAGGGCAGGGGGGCTGCCAGTCCTGGGGGGCTGCCAGGCACTGGTGTCTGAGGTGGAGTGGTCTTGGCAGCCTCTGCGGGCCTTGAAGTCCTTGTGCAGGAGGGAGCTGGGACCTCTTCATACAGCCTTCACCTTCCAAACTGCAGGCTGAAGCTGCATAGTGCAGAGGTCCCAGCTGCCCAGCATCTGGACCAGGAAGGATATCCCAGTCCCTGAGCTGCTCCCATCTGGAAGGCTGGGGCCCAATCAACCTTTCTTTGGCTGTTCTGCCCACTGATTAACCAGGAAATATGTTATTTGTTCTAAGCAAGGGAACAAGCTCTCCTGGGGAGAGGAATTTGGGGCTGGAGGTCCAGTCTCTTCCAAGGAAGAAAAATCCCTGGAATTCTGTCAGGAGTCTGGGTCTCAGCAAAGAAAGCAGAAATGTGGTCCTTGCTTTTGGTCTTTATTTACCAAACTGGTAGCTTTCTGGCCACCGGCATTATTCCAGCGAGACATGAGAAAGCAATTAGGTTGCTCTGGGTGTCTGTGTCCAGCAGACTACCATCGCCGCTCATGGTGCACGAGTCCCGGCAAACCTTTCCCGACTGGAATCTTCTTATGACCCCCTTGGGAGTCTCTCTGCAGGGCTTTCCAGAGATTGCCCTCCCCAGACCTAAGAGATGGGTGAGTAGGTTCAGCAACATTCTGTGCCTCATTAGGGACTAAGGAAGTGACACACGGTGAGTCAAAGGCCGTGCTGGAAACAGTGAGCCCCCTTCTCTTAGTGGGCAGGGAGGGTAGAGGGAGACAGAATGTTCTCATAGCTCCATATCCCCAGGGGCTTGAGCTGTGGGCTAGCAGGCAGGCGGCAGGAGGCACTGGGGAATGTGCAGTGGAGGTATTCGGATGGTAACAGCAGCAGAGGTAGTGAGGAAAGAAGCCACTTCAATTGTGAGGAGGACTATGGAGTCACACGCCCACAGGTAAAGGCAAGACGGTGCAGTTTTAAAAACATGGGCTCAGGTGGAAAATGACCAAAGTTTGAATCCTGCGTCTGCTACTTATCAGCTGTGTGATCTTGGGCAAGCCAGTAGCTCCTCCCAGCCTCAGTTTCCTCCTTTGTATAAATGGCAATAATAACGCCTTCTTTATTTGGTTAAAAGGGCCAATTTATGTAGCATGCTCAGCACAGTGCTTGAACCATAGTAGGTTCCCTACATTTTTGGCAGGTTAAAAAAAGAGGGAGAGAGAGAGAAACCAAGTAGGTTTCTCTGCCAAAATGTAGGGAACCTACTATGGTTCAAGCACTGTGCTGAGCATGTATAGACAATGTAATATAGAATTGTACACTTGGAAACAAAGTCATTGTTATCAACCCATGTCACCCCAATAAATTTAACAATTAGAAAAAAATAAAGAGCCTATGGGGTTGGAGATTCCGAAGAACTGCACCAACAGAGCCCAGCTGTTACAGGGCAAGGGAGTGATGGACAGACAGCAAGTGGGAAGCAGGATGGGAGGATGGTGTTAGGATCGGGGAGTAGGAGATGCAGCCACATTGTGGGAATTTCCAAGGACCCCTTGTACTCACCAAGGAGTGGGAGGGGTGCCTTGTAGTGAGGGAAGTGTGTCTGCCTGAGGGTTTTGGCTGAAGTCAAGCGGTGAGCGGCTGAATGGGCGGCAGACTTCCAGAAGTGCAGACGGAGGAGAAGGAGCAGTAATAATGACTTGGACACACGGGAGGAAAAAATAGCTCAGGGACAAAGATGACGCCAATGTTTCTGGCCTTGGGAGGCTCATGAGGATCTGAGGTGAGCGCTGAGGGATGGAGAGAGGAGCTCCTGCAGAAACTGGCAGGTAGTAAGTAGGGAGAGGAAGGGAGCCCAGACTAAACAGTTGGGTGGATAACCGGGCAGGGAGAGGGAAGTTGGGTGGATAATGGGGCAGGGAGAGGGAGCTGAGGCTTTTCCCTATAGTTGTGAAGGAGTAGGTCTCAGGGAGAGAACTGAGCATTTTGGGAATCAAAATGGCATTCACCCCAAAACGCAAGGCACAGAATTTAAGGAGATTCTTAGGGCCAGCCCTTGAGGCACTAAGTACATGAACTTAGACC
Source organism: Craseonycteris thonglongyai (assembly GCA_004027555.1). Lineage (NCBI taxonomy): Eukaryota > Metazoa > Chordata > Mammalia > Chiroptera > Craseonycteridae > Craseonycteris > Craseonycteris thonglongyai. The sequence goes on from PVKE010001119.1 coordinate 46,346, forward strand.
AGTAACTGCCACCAAGAACTCAGCTTTTCTCTCTTAAAATGGGTCTCATGATGTCAGCCCGCCTTACTTCATGGAATTATTCTGTCATTCATTCAGTTAGCCATTCGTTGAACCCGTATTTCTTGGCTGTCTTTTAGAGTCAAGCACTGTTTAGGTTCTGGGGAAAGAGCAATGAGCCAGGCAGACAAGATATCTATTCCTTTAGATCAGGGGTGTCCAAACTTTAGGCTTTCCTGGGCCACACTGAAAGAAGAAAAATTGTCTTGGGCCACACATAAAATACACTAACAATAGTTAGTGAGCGTTAAAAAAATCTCATAATGTTTTAAGAAAGTGTACAAATTTGTATTGGGCCGCATTCAAGGCCGTCCTGGGCCACATGAAGCCCGTGGGCCGCAGGTTGGACAAGCGTTGCGTTAGAGCTGTCACTGTGGCTTGGGATTTTTCTTCAGTTGTTGAACAGGATTTTTCTTGTGGTCTTCAAATTTCTGCTGAAGCCACAGGGTGGAACAATAAGGACTAAAGAGTCTCACATTCCAAAGAGAAGTACTACACACTGTACTCATGGCTGAACAGGTTCAACAACTATCAAGCCTTATCCCTTAACACTACTCTACAAATGAAAGGGGTTGCAGAAAGGATTGAGGTAGAGAACCTTTGCATGAGTAGGCAGGGCTGAGGTTTCCCCTGAGGGTACTCCCCACTGAACACCAAGTAAAGGGAGCCCCAAGAGAACCAGTCCGGGAGATTGGGTGCCTCCAAGAAGGGGAGACGAGCGTGACTCCCCATCACTCTCCCTCCACTGATGCTGGCTGAGTTGCTGGAAGCTGCAATCACCCCAAGGCACCAAAGCACAGCAAGAAAGTTCTTGGAAAAACCCAACATATGCCTTTAGCAATTGGGGATGTACATGAATGAAGAGACGTGTGGGCACTTCCTGTCTGGAGAATTCTGACTATGGAGTCTGACTGGAGTGGCTTCTACAGCAGGGAGAGGAACAGCCAATTGACTGTTGGTTTGCTGGCATGGATGGAAAAGTCCATAAGGGACAGTCTTCAAGAGGTTGCCCAGAGACTGTTTTGCTACCGCAGTGCAGGGTGGACACCCTGCAGAGAGCCTCCCCAGAACCCACAAATGTGCCCAGGAAAGAGCCAGCATTTGGTATCTGCCAGCCAAGGGCACCTGCCACATAAGATTTTGCCACTTTTCTGTAACTCCTCTCTGTCCCCCAACCCTGCCACAGAGGAGCCGCAGCAGAAAGGGAAGGTCAGAAAGCCAGACCACACTCCACTGCAGGATCTCGAGCCAAGGGAGAGCCCCATAGGGGGCAGGCAGGAGCAGTAAGTTAAAGTCACGATTGATTAAATTGGATGAGGATTTGATTTGCACAGGACCAGACTGTTCAGTGCCTGAAAATTGGTCTTAATTATAGAAATGAGACTGTTCTTGCAACTGATAGGGAAGGGCAAGCCGAAGAATCTGAGATTAAGGGTAGGGGAAGGAAATTCACCATCCTATGGTTGAAGGCTGTGGGGGGAGAAAAACTATAGCTGCTTCCTGATTGTTCTGAAGACCTGATGTCTTCAGGGTCAGTCCATCAGATAAACCAGTTATACTATGCAAATAAATAATTTCAAGTAGTCGTTAGAGCCAGGAAGGTAAAGCAGGGTGACATATTAGGAAGTGATGGCTTGGGGGTGTGAAGGCTGCTCTGGCTTGGGGCCTCAGGCAGAGCCGCTCCAGGAGGTGCTCCTTGAGCTGAGAAGAGAAGCGATCAGGCGCTAGATGTTTGGAGATGCGCACTCCAGGGAGAGGGACATGGGCACTCACTTGGCTTGTCCAAGGACAGAGAGGAGGCCAATGCAGCTGCAGCACAATGGTGAGACAGCAGGGCTTTGTAAACCAAGGTTAAGAGTTGAGGCTATAGTTCAACATTAGGTTGTAACCGTGCCTGTCCTTGGTGTAGTCTGAGAAGTTGCAAACTGGTGCCCGCCCGCCTTCTCTGCCTCGTTAGGAAATAGTAAGCTACAAAAATGCGCCAGGGGCAGGCATGGTGGCCAAGTCTTTAGTCTTTAGGGCCGAAGGCCATGGGTGTAAACGACGAGCTGATTGTTGGAGGCACTCAGGTGGGTGGTAATTGGCATTCTTGCGCCTCTCTCCCCTCCCTGCCAGCACAAGATGTGAGCACACATTGGCCAGAAGCAAATCAAATCCCCCTTGGGGAAATTCAATTCCTGAGGGAGTGACCGACCTCTGAGCCCAAGGCAGGATTTCATCCCAGTCTTGGACACACGCTGTCTCCCTGAGTAACCTTATTCCAGATCCTCCAGGTCTACGCCTGGGTGAAAAATAGGACCTTTTTTAGGATCCGCCAACACCGCCTCAGGCAGGACCCTGACGCAACACAACAGGAAGGGGATTAAGATCAGTGAGCGAAGGCGGCTGGCAAGCTTCAGGTCTGTCCACGAGATGCAGGATGGCCCAGGACGCGGGGCCAACTCCACTAGAGGGCGCGCGCCCCCCAGGCGACCTTCCAGCGCTCCCGCGACCAGGCGACCTTCCAGGGCGCCCCCGCGCCGTCCCGGCCCTAGCCGGCACCCGGCGGACGCCCCAGCGGCCGGGGCAGGAGGCAAAGGGGCTGGACGGCGGTCCCGGGGTCCTGACGCTTTCACGCCGTTCTCGGTACCTCGCCTGGCCTCCTTTAGACCTTCGAAGCTGCAGCCTTGGTCATCCAACCTGGAGTTTGTTCCTGAGGTCAGGGGCGGGAGACATACTTGGGACAGGCGAGCAGTTCGAGCTTGCCCAGGACAGGAGAAAAGTGGCTCAGGTGCCGCTGTCCCGGCAGGCGGCATCTCCCTTACCAGCCCTCGGGTCCGCCCTGCGCCGCCCCCAGCTCCTCACGGGTTAACCCCCCTCGCCGCCCGCTCGCTTCCCGGTGCCAAAGTGGGTGTTGCTGGAATTCCTCTCTCCCTCTCCCGTAATGAGGGGGCCGAGCTGTCCCTCCGAGGAGGGGGCATGGTGTGGATAAAAGACGAAAAAACACCGAGAGGTTTCCAAAAATAAAACCCTCCTGTTCCCCTTCAGAAGGCTGCAGCGACGCCGAGAAGGCGCGAAGGTGCAGCGCGGTGCGCACCCAGCCGGAGGCTCGGCGCGGTCCCCAGGCGCAGGGCACGCAGCCCCGGGAGGCTCCCGCCGTCCAGCGCTCGCCCCGGGGAAACCCTGGCCCACCCCCTAGACGAGAAGTGGGCCTCCAGGAAGGTACAGGAACGCAGCGTGCGGGTGGCCCCGCGCAACGACTGCCACCCCCCGAATTATTCCCCACGTGCTCTCCAGCGGCCCCCAGCGCCATGAGGCCGCCGACCACCGCCTCCTTCCCTGGGCGCGCCCCGCAGAACCCCTGGAGGAGCTTCCTGCCGCTCACCCTAGCTCTCTTCGTGGGCATGGGTCATGCTCAGAGGGGCCCGGTAGGAAGACACGAGCCGGCTGGCAGGGACGCGAATCGGCTGTGGCGCCCCGGGGGCAGCCACCCTGCAGCAGCTGCAGCCAAGGTGTACAGCCTGTTCCGGGAGCACAATGCGCCCGTTCCGGGCTCGCCGCCCGCGGAGCAGCCCCAGCTCGACTGGGGGAGCCCCAGGGGGCGCGCCGAGGCCAGGAGGCCGCCCCGCGCGCAGCAGCGGCGGCGAGGCCAGCCACCTGCGCAGACCTGGAGGAGCAGTCCGCTGGGCCCGCCGCGGCCCGCACCTCGGGCCCGGCCCGCCCCAGTTCTCCCGCGCCTGGGGACCCTGCAGCGACACCGGGCTGCTCCCCCAACCCCGCCACGAGGACGGCTCACGGGGTGAGCACTGGAGAGGGCAGCATGGGGGCTGGGGGAAGCGAGGCTGGGGCTGTGCGCTCATAACGGGAGAGACGTGCAGGCGAGAGGACAGGGTGCCGGGCTCTGCCCTTCGTCTCTCTGGCCTCAGGACTGCGGGGAAACAGTATCGAACCGGGGCTCGGAGATCTGACCCACTTGCGAAGTTGAGGGGAAAGAGAAATTACATCCTCGCCCTTTTGTATCAGCTCTCGGAGACCCGACGTTAAATCCTTTCCTAATGCCCCTCTGCATTCGCCTGCCCTCAACTAACCGGTGTCCGCAGACGCCGGCTGTGTTGCCGGGCGGGAGAGAGGGGCAGAAGGGGACAGTAAGGTTCCAGGCGCTCCGAGAGGGAGGCGGGAGGGGAAGGCAGGGTGGGCGTTCCAGGCGCTCGGGGCCCAGGGGAGGTTGAGCGGGCGCAGAGCACGTGTAGGTGGAGGGTGTCTGAGCCTCACCACGCGAACGAAGGCAGATGTATCTGCGAAGCCTGAACATGGCAACAAATGTTTGGGTTCTGCGCAGGTTGGCCTGGGCACACAGACGGTTGCACGTGGGATGGGGGTAGGTAGGTGCAGGGGTACTTTGAGCTTGAAACGTGCCTGGGTGTGGCTGCAGCACAGTGGCTCCCTGGAGGAGTGGATCTGTGTGTCCGCCTGTGCAACGAGGTCAGCAGGACTGGCGCACTTTGCAGGGCTAAGCCTCTCCCTGAGCCACCCCCGCTGTGCTGGGGCACCCTCGCAGCATGAGTGTGCCCCCCAGCACCTTCAACCCCCCATCTGGGGATCATGCTGGCTGCAGGGTGCTCAGCCTTGCCTGGGTATGTCAGGTGTGTCCTGCATGGGGAGCATAGCAGCCCCAGGCAGGGGGTGGAGGCATCGGTGAGACCGGAAAGGAACCTGGCGGCTCTCTGGGCCTGGGTCTGATTTCCCAGTTGGGTTTAGTCCTGGTGCACACCACTTCTGCTCCCCGGGATGCTCTCGGGCCTTTCCATTCCCTGTTTTCCTTGGCTGCAGCAACTCTTCTCCCACACTCAGCAGGACTCCCTGTTTCATTCAGATCTCTACTCAGGGAGGCCTCTTCTGACTCCTCCTCCCCCTCCTTTCACCCTGCTTTATGCTTCTTCATAGCACTTATTCCCATCTGACATATTGTATTTCTGTTTCTGTTTCTGCATTTATGGTCTGGTCTCCCAGCCCATGCTAATGTGAGTTCTATGAAAACAGAGGCTTGGTTTTGTCCACTGCTGTGTTACCAGCACCTAGAAAAGTGCCTGCATATAGGTGATGCTCATTAAGTAGCTGTTGAATGAGTGAATGAACTCCCTGCTGCCCATGGAAGGCCCAGCTTGAAGCATGAGGAAATGAGACCCATGCACTGCCAAGTTGCTTACACACAGAATCAGCAAGCAAGTGTTAATGGAGCACCTGCTGTGTCTCACTTTTTTCCTTTCCTGGTGTGTGCAAGTGAATACCTGCTTCTTAGAGCAAGTGTGCAGAGCATGAGAGAGGGGGCGGGTCCCATAGACAAAGGCATTGTTCCTGCCAGGAGAGCAACTCAATTACTTAAAATTGCATTGGAGAAATGGACAGATATGTACCAGTGAATGTGCTTCTAGCACCAGAAGCTATACGTTAGGCATAGAGGGATGGAACCACGTGGCTGAGGAGCTCAGAGGACCCTCTGGCACTCAATGGGCAGCATGTGGGGAAGCAGAGAGGAAGCAACAGAAGTGGGGCCTAGAGCTACAGCACTGCCCAGTGACAAGGGCTTCTCACTGTTGGCATTGACCTGGGGCCAGGACTGCACCTGTGTGTAGGGAAGCCATAGGAGTGAGGCTGGAGGCATAGATGAGGTCAGAGCATGGAGGAGCTTATGCCACAAGCATTTAGGTGAGGGTTGGAGGGAGGTGGGACAGCAGAGGGTAGAGGTGGCAGAGAGTACTATTTAGAAGTCATGAGGGGAAAGCCGGGACGGCTCAGCGGGTTGAGCGCTCGCTTTGGGGCCATGAGGACCGAGGATCGAATCCCGGCTCCGGCCCAGGCAGGACCCACATGCTGAACTGGGGAGTTCCCACAGTTCGGTTCTCTAACTGTCTCTGTCTCTGTCTCTCTCTCTATTTGTCAAAAAGTAAAATAGAAATAACTATGCACTGAAGACAAAAAGATAATTTCTCTCTATAAATGTGAAAAGATAAAAAAAAAAAAAAAAAAGAAAATAACTTAGAAGTCATGAAATGAGGTGGTGATTTGCAAAGCAGATTGTCACCACAATAAGGCTGGTAGCTGTGCACAAGTGTGTAAGGATGTGGGCTGGGTGCCAACTACAGGCACCTGCTCTACGCAGGTGCATACCACATACCACATGCTGGGTTTGGCTCCTACCCCAAATGATTTTCTGCAACTTTGATAAAAGGTGGGTTTCTCTGGCACTCCAGCCACCGCTTCCCGTCAGCGGGGGAGGGGCTGAGTGGCCGGCTTGTTCATGGGCTTCCTCTGCCCAGGTCCATTCTGGCTAATGGCTCTTGGCCAGGCTGACCTCTGGCAGTTGCGTTGTGGGTTGCTGAGTGCCAAGGACCAACTGCCACCTGCTGGTGAGGCTTGGAATTACAACAGTACTGTGGTCATTCTACATTCATTCATTCATTCATTCATGCGCATTCATTCATTCAAGTCCGTATTTGGAAGGTCTCCTGCAATGCAAAGCAATGAGCTGGAGGGTGGGCATACAGCAGCCTCTGTCCTCATGGAACTGGCAATGTAGTGGGGACTTATCACACACAACAAACCAGAGCAGATACAGTTCCTGCACTAATGACTTTACAGTCTAAGGTGGACTTTTTAAGCCATTGTTTCACAATGTTCAGGGTTCCTTGAACTAACGCCAAACATAGCACCGTCCCAACATTTACATCTGTTTTTTTCTCTCTTGCTCTATTATTGTTCTTTAAATTTATGTCCTGTTAAATTAACAGGGTTTTGTGGTTTATTTACTCTATTTTTTATGCTTTATGCATTACAGTCAATATTATTTTCTATTAGTTACAGGTGTACAGCACAGCGGTTAGACATTTATATAATTTATGCAGTGATCCCCCTGCTAGTCTAGTACCTACCTGGCACTACACATAGTTGTTACATTATTGACTATATTCCCTGAGCTGTACTTTACATCCCCATGACTATTTTGTAACTACCAATTTGTACTCTTTACTCCCTTCATCTTTTTCACCCTTCCCCCCAAACACCCCATCTATCACCCTGATAAATCTAGTAGCCATCTGACACCATATAGAGTTATTACAATATTATTGACTATATTCTTTATGCTATGCCCTGCATCCCCTTGACTGCTTCATAAGAACCAATTTGTACTTCTTAATCCTTTCCATTTTTGCACTCACCCTCAACCCCCCCTCCCATGTGGCAACCATCAAAATGATCTCTGTAACTATGGGTTTGTTTCTGTTTTGTTTGTTTGCTTATTTTGTTCTTTAGATTCCACATATAAGTGAAATCACATGGCACTCGTCTTTTTCTGCCTGACTTATCACACTCAGCACAATACCTTCCAAGTCCATCCATGGCAAGAAACCCCTCCCATCCATGGCTGAGCAATATGTACCACCTACTCTTTATCCATTCATCCATCGAGGGACACCCAGGCTGCCTCCACATCTTAGCCATTATAAACAATGCTGCAGTTAATATATGGATGCATTTGTCCCCTCAAAGTAGCAGTAGTGTTTTGAGTTTCTTTGGGTAAATACCCAGAAGTGGGATTACTGGGTCCTTCTTTGTCTCTTGTTATAGCCTTTGTTTTAAAGTCTATTTTGTCTGTTATAAGTTTTGCCACCTCAGCTTTTTTGTGTGTTTGTTTCCATTTTCATGAAATTATCTTTTTCCATCCTTTTACTTTTAGTCTGTGTGTCTTTTGGTCTGAAGTGAGTCTCTTGTAGGCAGCATATGTAAGGGTCTTGTTTTCTCATCCAATCAACCATGCAACTTTTGATTGGAACATTTAATCCATTTACATTGAAAGTAATTGTTGATAGATATGTAGTTATTGCCATTTTATTATTCATATTTTTAATCTTTTTTTTTTTTTCTTTTCATCTTAAAGAAGTCCCTCCAAGATTCCTTGTAATACTGTTTTGGTGGTGATGAACTCCTTTAGCTTTTTCTTGGCTGGGAAACACTTTTCTGTCCTTGGATTCCAAATGATAGCTTTGCTGGGTAGAGTAATCTTGGTTGTGGGTCCTTGCCTTTCATCACTTTGAATATTTCCTGTCAATCCCATCTGTCTTACAAAGCTTCTGTTGAGAAATCAGGGGACAGTCTTATGGGAGCTCCTTTGTAGGTAACTAATGGCTTTTCTTTTGCTGCTTCTAAGATTCTTTCTTTGTCTTTAACCTTTGGCATTTTAATTATGATGTATCTTGGTGTGGGCCCATTTGAGTTCATCTTGTTCGGGACTCTCTGTACTTCTTAAGCTTGTTTATCTATTTTCTTTGCCAGGGAAGTTTTTAGTCATTTCTTCAAATAGATTTTCAATACTTTGTTCTCTCCCTTCTTCTTCTGGTACCCCTACGATGCAAATGTTGGTATGCTTGATACTGTCCCAGAAGCCCCTTACATTATCTTCATTGTTTTGTTTTTGTTTTTCTGTTCTGATTGAGTGTTTTCTGCTTCATCTAATCTTCTGTTGATTCCCTCCAATGTAGTCTTCATTTCAGTTATTATATTCTTTATTTCCGACTGTTTGTTGTTGCTGTTTTTAATGTTTTCTATCTCCATTTTTATGTTTCCTATCTCTTTGTTGAAGTTCTGGAGATTATTGAGCATCCTTATAACCCGTGTTTGGAACTCTGTGTTTGGTAGAATACTTGTCTCCATTTTGTTTAGTTCTTTTTCTGGCACTTTGCTCTGTTCTTTTATTTGAGACATGTTCCTTTGTCCCCCCATTTTGGCTGCCTCCCTGTTTTTGTTTCTATGTAGGGCTGCTATGCCTCCTTGTCTCAGTAGAGTGGCCTGATGTAGCAGGTGTCCTGTGGAACCCAGTGGTGCAGTCTCCCTGGTCACCAGAGCTGGGTGCTCCAGGTGTGTCCCTAGTGCGGGGGTGGCAAACCTATGGCAGGCGTGCCCAAAGTGGCACGCGGAGCATTTCAGCATGTGGAGCTGTGAGTACCATTTAAAAAATTATTGTTTATGCTCTTATAGACATAAAAATAATCGATACCTCTATCTCACTCGATGGGTTGGCACGCGAGTCGAGCAAGTATACTCTTATTTCATAAACTTTGGCACTCAGTCGCCAAAAGGTTTGCCACCCCTGCCCTAGTGTGTGTTGTGTTTGCCTTCCTGTTGTATTTGAGCCTTGGTTGCTGTTTGCACATCAGTGGGAGGGACTGATTGGCTGTGAGAATTGGCTGTGGCTACAGTGGAGGAGCTGTGGTACAAAAGCTGGCCCTGCAGAGCAGGGTTCACTGTAGCAGGGCTCTGGTGCCTGCCCAGTCTACCTTATGGGTTTGTTGTTCTTGGAGGTGGCCAGGAGATGCCCTGGCTTTGTCCAAAGCTGGCCACTAGGTATGCCAGCCAGGGGCCCTCCTGGGAGGGGCCCCACAGTGGGCCAAGTTTAGCTGCAGCCTGTACCCTGCTTGGGGCCACATGGTATGGGTCACAGAGCAATCCACAGATGGCCACTGCCCGCACTGAGTACCTGGAGAGGTCAATCTGTGAATCAGGGCTGGCTGTCGCTAGTGCCAGGCTTAGGGCTGCTCAGCCAGGGAACAGAACAGAGGAAATAAGGCAGATGCTGCTTATTTGGGTTTTGTGAACCTTTGAGAGATTTTATGAAAGTCCTCTCCATGAGCCAAGACAGATAGTATGGAAAAGCCACTGGGAGTGGCTTGAGTTGAGTATGGGGCAGATGAGAGGTGATAGCCAGTTTGATGGAGACTCAGGTATAGCATCTGCCTGTGTCTGCATGCAGGGAGGGAGAGGGCTCAACAAAAAACAACAGCTTCTGCCAGCTCCTCTATCCAGGAGAAGCCTCTCCTCCAGTCCTCACCATGAAGCTAGATACTTCACTGCCTCTCCATATGTCCCTGGTGCCTTTCAAGCTGCTGCCCCAGCTCTGGAGCTCAGAGCGGGTGAATTCATCAGAGAGTAAGTCTGTGAGCGGGCCTTTAAGAGGACTGCCTAGGACTTCACCCACCCTCGTCTCACTTAGCCATAATCTCTGCTGGTTTTCACAGCCAGCAATTATGGGGACTTTGCTCCCTGGCCCTGGAACCCTGGGTTGGGAGTTTGGCGTGGGGCGGTGACCCCTCACTTCTCCAGGGGGTACTTCTGCAGCTGAGATATCCCTCCCGATGTTTAATGGTCACACATAGGTATGGGACCAGCCCGTACTGTGTCTCTGCCCCCCTGCCAGTCTTGAGGTGACTTCTTCTGTATGTCCGTAGTTGAAGCACTTCGGTTCAGCTAGACTTCAGGCGATTCTCAGTGATGGTTGTTCTGTAGTTTAGTTGTAATTGATGGGGTCCTGAGAGGAGGGGAACACAGTGTTTACCTACTTTGCCATCTTGACCAAAAATCCAGCTGGCCTTATTTCCTAAGAGCCTATTTTTATTTCACAGATATCTCCTCTTGTCCCTATGAAAATATGTACCTTTTTTTTTCTTTTAAACTCTTTCCCCTTTATCTACTCTTTCATATTTCCTTGGACATCAGGTTTTTGTTGTTGTTGTTGAGCTTGGTGTTTCTGTCTTGTATTAGTTTCCTAGGACTTCTGTGAGGCCATTTGTAACAGAAATGTATTCTCTCCAACTTCTGGAGGTTAAATGTCTGAAATAAGGCATTGGCAGGACCTATTTTATTTATGTTAAAGTATGTTATAAAGTTTTGTACAAACATACAGAATGCATTGGATATAATATGATTTATAATCCAGCTTTATCTCACCTTAATATTTTGACATATTTTTTTTTTTTTAAAGATTTATTTTATTGATTTTTGACAGAGAGAAACAGAGACAGAGAGAAGGGGGAGGACCCAGAGCAGTCTCCATAGTTGACATTAGTGTTCCATATAGTTTCACTCCACAGGTGGGCATAGGGCTGGGCAGGGCATGTGGGTCTGCATGGGCCGGGGCTGGGACTCGACCCTCCATCCCCGGGGCTTCAAAGCGAGCGCTCAACCCGCTGAGCTATCCCAGCTTTCCCATTTTGGCATATTTTACTTCTGATTTTGTTTAGTTGAAATTTCCTCTATCTGGGGAAACTGGGATGGCTCAGCAGGTTAAGCGCTTGCTTTGCAGCCCCAGGGACCAGGGATCGAATCCCAGCCCCGGCCTGTGTAAACCCATATGCTGAACTATGATGTGCTTCCCATGCAGGAGGTACCCAATTCGGTTCTCGCCCCCCAGTTCAGCCCCTGGCTCAAGAGGGTGTGCCTCCCATGCGGGAGACCCTCAGCCCAATTCTAGTGCTGCGCTGCCCCCGCCCACCTGTGTGGAACAAAACCATGTCAAAAATGATGACTTACAACTATGGAGATCCCTTCTTTCTGTTTCTCTCTGTCTCTGTCAAAAACAATAAAATAAATCTTTTTTTAAAAAAAGAAAATTTTTTTTAAAGATTTATTTTTATTGTTTTTGATAGAGAGAGAGAGAGACAGACAGACAGACAGAGACAGAGACAGAGAGAAGGGGGAGGGCCCAGAACAGTCTCCATAGTTGCACATCATTGGTTTTCCCACATAGTTTTATTCCACAGGTGGGTGCGGGTCTGCACAGGGCAGGAACGGGGCCGGGGTCTGACCCCAGTGAGAATTGAACTGGGGGTACTCCTCAGTTCAGAATATGGGTCCACACAGGCTGGGGCCAGGATTCGATCCTCGGTCCTCGGGGCTGCAAAGTGAGTGCTCAACCAACTGAGCCATCCCAGCTTCCCCAGAAAAAAGAAATGTTCTCTATGAATTTGCCTCCCTCTCTCCCCAGAGTTAACCACTGCCCTAAATATATTTATGAGTCCAAAGTATGTTTTTATACTATTACTACAGATTCATGCATCCATAAAACACACATTTTTGCATATTTTAAACATAGATAAGTGATACCATACTGCATCATCCTTTTTTACAAGTTGCCTTTCCTCTTCCTCATTAGATTTTTGAGATTTAACCATTAATATAATTAGCCCAATTTTATTCATTTAAACTTCTGCGTATTGTTCCATTGTCTGAATATACCATAATTTGTTTATTCAGCCTCCTGTTTTGGAGCATTTAGATGAGGTACATTCTTTTGCTGTTACAAACAGTGGTTGGCTCATTTTTCTACTTAAATAAATTCATTTTCAAGGAAACTTTGCATCACTATCATAAGTTGAAAATAGAACCACTGGTCATGAAGAGAAAGTAACTAAAGGAAAATTGAAATGAAAGCAAAATGTTCTCAAATTCTAGTCACACACCATTATCTTGGGAAACTGAGTCCTGTGGTGTGTTCTCTCTATTGTAAAGCAGCATTGGCAAGTTTTGGAGCGAAGGACCTGGCTTGAAGACTCAACCTCAGACAGATTTTTTTCACTAATCTAATAAGTCTAGAAAGATCACTGAAATGAGAATCACTTTCTCGCCATGTGACTCAGCATTGTTGAATGCTGTGATTCTGAAACCTAAAACTCAGTTTTTCTGCTCTCAGTGTTGCTCATCTACTTTTTGGGAAACATTGGATTAAGTGAAACAAAGAAGTATTAAATGTATCCCATGTGTCAGTCACTGTATTAAACTCTAGAACAGGCATGTTGAACCTGCGGCCCAGGACGGCTTTGAGTGAAGCCCAACACAAAGTCTTAAAACATCATGAGATTTTTCTTTTTTTTGCAACCCTTATTTTTAGCTCATCAGTGATTGTTAGTGTTAGTGTATTTTATGTGTGATCCAAGACAATTCTTCTTCCAGGGAAACCAAAAATTTGGAGATGGCTGCTCTAGAGGCACAAAGAAGAATAAGAGAGAACCCTCAAGATAGCCAAGACAGAGACCCATACAACTAGCAACCTGACAGTCAGTACTAAAAGATCACAGGAGAGGGAGAACGGGGAAGGCTAAGTATAGGTTAGGGGAAGTTTTACATAAAGGAGATAACATTTGATCTGTAAGTCTTGGAGTATGCGATAAATTTTGATCAGCAAAGAAGAGAGGGAAGGTATTCTGGACAGAGAGAAGCTTAAGCAAAGGCATCTAAATGTGACCATATAGAGCGCACCTAGGGGATGACAAACTTTGTATCCTTGGAGAATCACAGCCTTGGTTGTGGGTGGTCATGGAGATGAGGGAAGAGTGATGGAGACAATTGGACTGCACAGGCAGGTGGGGACCTAGGTAGTTTTGTAGAGGCCAATGGAGAGCCAGTGGAGGTTTTAAAGATTTATTTTTATTGTTTTGACAGAGAGACAGAGAGAGACAGAGAAAAGGGGGAGGGCCCAGAGCAGTCTCCATAGTTGACAACATTCGTTTTCCATGTAGTTTCACTCCACAGGTGGGTGTGGGGCTTCGCAGGGCAGGAATTGGGCCGGGAGCCTCCCGCATAGGCCCCGGCAAGAACTGAACTGGGGGCACACCCCAGTTCAGCATGTGGGTCCACATGGGCCAGGGCCAGATTCGATCCTCGAGCTCCGGGGCTTCGAAGCAAGTGCTTAACCCGCTGAGCCATCCCAGCTTCCCCATGGGAGGTTTTAAACAAAGGATCAGTATGATCAGATTAGTCTCAGGCAGAGCAGCAACCATCCCAGGCTGTTCTCCAGAAGTGTCCCCAAGGGTTGGGCAATGATGCTGCCTATTGGGCTAATGTATGCTTAGTGGTGTCACCTAGAAGGTTAGGTTCATATGATCTCTGAGTGGTACCTTCCAATGAGTCAGAACTACTAAGTCATATATATACCCTAGCTGGTCAGGCCCACCAGCTAGCCGGAGCCTAGTGAATGGTCCTCTCTCAACTCGCCACTTGCCTGGGCCTCTACCCAAGACCCTAATATCGGCCTAGAAAGGAGCCTCAGAGGCCCTCACTGAGAACCTGAGTCGCTCCTGAGCACCTTCCCAGGCCCAGCCTGCCCCCAGCCCCGCCCCGCCGCTGGGCAGCCTTTGATTCCGGCCAGTCCTCAGTGTGGTGCTGGCAGCCCTGAGGGCTCCACTACGGACAAGCAAGGCAGGCCTAGCCACTGCCCTACAGTCAGCTGCAAAGTCGTCCTGCAGGCATCTGGGGTGACACTGGGCTGGGCATGATCACCCAGGCAGGTGGGCCCCTCAGACCCTCGAAAGCTCCTGGGGCATGCAGTCATTTCCTTTCAAAGCCCTCTCAGGTGGGTAGTTCCCCCTTCCGCCAGGGCACACACTCAGAAACCCTGGGCATGAGCACCAGCCCCTTCCCTAGAACCCAGGGCTTGCGTCCTGAGGGGGAGGAGGCCGTCATGGAGCCAGGAAGCTGCTGAAAACAACAGTCCAAAGAGGCTTTGAGGTGGCAGGGATGTCACAGCCCTTGGCTGGGGAGACATTCTGGGAGCTCCCTCCGAGAGGCAGCTCGCCACAACATTGGGTCAACGGGTCCGGAACAAGCCTTAGGGTTTTCAAGCTAGAGGAATTTATTTGGAATGACCCCGGAACCACACAAGTTTGGGGTCCACTCACATGTCAAGCAAACTTCGAAGTGGGACCAGATGCTCCCCGTGCTGGCCACAGGGGTCCCAGAATGGGCCCCTGCTCTGCTCTTTGCCCTGCCTCTCCAGCTCCCTCCCTCTGCCTCCCCACTCTTCCTGAGTTCCAGTAAGTGCTCCGAAGATAACTTCTGATGCTAATGATGGGGTCCATGAAGCCAGAACCAGGTCTAGCCTGAGCCCAGGGGTCAGGCCCCCAGAGGTCTTCTCCAGGAAGGTCCCTTCTAGGGAAGTCATCCTGGTCCAGGTATTCAGGTCTTTACATTGGGAGTCGGGCTGGGGACACCTGCTGGCACTATAGGGGGCCTCACCAGACACCTGAAAGCAAAGTGTGGGTGAGCTGGGTGAGCTCCCCAACCATTACTGTGGGTCAGTGCCTCCTGTGGGTGCCCTCGTGCCAGCACCGAAGAGTAGGTGGGAGAAGGACTATCCCCCATAAAGTAAGTGCCATGAGCCTGCCCAAGTTCAAACAGTGTGCTCCCTGTGCAGAGGTGACTAACCCAAGTTCCCAGCCCCATCTTCCTGCCAGCTTGCTACCTCATCACTACCTCTTAAACAGAAATTCTGGGGCCCCAGGGCTCAGTCTTACTGTGCTCCAGCCTGCCCAAGGGCTAGGCTCCTCCTGGTGGGCATCTGTTGGCAGGTGATGCATAGGTATATCCTTAAAACAGTTGTATGTGTCTTCCAGCTTCCCTTGGATTGTCAGCATTTGTTGGCAAGGACTGTGGTGTTATGTTTTGGTGAGAGGCAATGTAGAATTGGAACATGACTTAGAGTTTGAATCTGGCTCAGGCACTCACTGTTTAGCCTTGGTAAGTGACTGAACCTCTCTGAGCTTGCGTTTTGATCATCTTCATGGTCACTATCATTATTGTCCTAGTGGAGTGCCTTCTTGTGTCAGGTGCTCATATATATCCCCATCTTGTTTAATCAGCACAACAACCCAGTTAAGGTGGCATGATCTCCTGTATTGTACAGTTGGAGAGAGTGAGGTGGGTTTCCCAAAGTCACGCAGAGAATGGCAGAGTCAGGATTCCATGATTAGATGTGCACAATTCTGAAGAGGCAGCCTGAGGGAGGCCATGCAGCTGCTCTGGTTAAGGGGACCGTCTGCCCAGCGTGGCAGTGTTCTAGGCCCTGCCTGTAGAGCGTGGGACCACCCACAGGGGCTCTGTGAACAGTCCTGCCATGGGCATCCGAATGCCTCACCCTGTTTTGGTGACTTCACAGAAGGAACGTCTGCGGGGGACAGTGCTGCCCAGGATGGACAACAGCCAACAGCACCAACCACTGTATCAAACGTAAGTGCGTCCACCCCCCCTCCCCCACCCACACCCACACCCACACCCACCCTGCCCTTCTCCTCTCTCCTTCGGAGTGGGGACTGTGGAACCTGGAGCAGAGTGTCTTCCCAAGCCTGCCTCCTGAGGACGCAGCTCGTCTCCAGAGTGGAGGCGATGGGCTCTGGAAAGGAGGAGATTTCACTGCCTCCAGCTGAAAGCAACTGCTCAAATAAAATCACCACTCGTGTTTTTAAAGCTCCTTGCGTTCCCTTCCTGCTGCCCACTGTGTTGGCTCCCCACTCGCCCTGCCTGCAGGGTCCCTTAGGTGCCCCCCCTCTCTGTAGAGTGTGGCTGGCCCCACAGCCTCGGCATCACACATTTCCAAGGGCGTCGTTCACAGTGTGTGCTCTGGGGATCCACCTCTGTTCTGGCCCGACCCCGCCATCTGTCAGGATCAGAGGGTCTGATCCATCTGCCGCAGCCTTTCTTTGGATGGCTCTGAAGCCTGGCTGGCTGGCCCGGAGGAGAGAAAAGAGAATACCGGTACTCGTCTTAGTTAAATGGAAACCAAGAAATGAGGCGGGAGGGGCCAGGCGTTCTGTGCCCAAACCTCCACTGATGGTGCCAGAGGCAGTAACACTGACAAGAGCCAACACCACACAGCGCTCACTTGGTGCAAGGTGCCCTTACACGGCCTACGGGGCAGGTAGTACCACTATCCACTTGGCAAATGAGGAAACTGAGGCATAGACAGGTCACTTGCTCAAGGTCACATGACTTGGAAACGGCAGGATTTGAACTCAGTTAACCTGACTCCAGGGTCCCTTTCTTAATCACCACACCTTACTTTCTGGGCCTCACTTTCTACGTCTGTGAACTGGGGATGACAGTGTACCACTACTACTACCATCACAACCACTACTACTACTACTAACACCACCACCACCATCACTACTACTGCCATTACTACTAGTAGTCATCTCACCGTTACTACGACTACTGCCATACCGTTGCTATTGCTACTACCACCATCACTACCACTACCTTACTACCACTACTGATGCCACCATGACTGCTACTATCACTACTGCTTGTAGTAGTCCCACCATTATTACCACCACCAGCACCACTACCGTCATTACTGCTGCTACTCTGACCAGTTCTACTACTATTACCATTACTGCTAGTCCTACCACCATCACGATCATTACCATACAACTACTACCATCACTACTGCTGCTATATTATTGCTACTACCTTTACTACTATTACTACCATTACTACTACTTCTACTGCCATAACTGCTACTATAATTACCACTATACTACCACTACTACCACCGTGACTGCTACTACTCCTACCATTACTGCCCTGTTGCTGCTACTACTATACTACTAGCTAACAGCTGAAGATTCTCTGTGTGCCCAACACTGTGCTAAGCTCTTCACATATGTTAGGTTAGCCTCTCAATAGTCCTATAGCATGAGTATTCACGAATCACCCCACTAACAGAAGAGGAAACCGAGGCTCATGTTAGTTGAGAAACATAACCAAGGATGTTCTACCCCAAGTGCTGGAGTGGGGGCTGGATCCAGGCAGTCTGACTCCAGAACCCTGTATTCTCCACAGGGCTTTGCTCTCTCCTAACACCAACCGAGGCTGAGGCCTTCTGGAGTTGGCATCTCCACAGGTGATAACAGCTATGGGGTTTCAGAGAGCCCTTGGGATCTTTCTCACACCCAGGGCCCCTTTGGAGCCGTCGTCAGCTCCCCAGGTCTGTCTGACAGCTCTAAGAGCTCCCCTGACTGGCCCTCCTGGAGCTGCCACTACGTTCTGCCAGGCCCTAAGCCTGGCTGCAGAGCCTTGGTCTCGCCAGCATTCCCTCTGGCCCAAGGACAAGCTCCCAGGCCCTTTGCAGTGTGAAGATTTCCAGGTGCAGGACAAAACCTATGGCGTTCCAGCCCTGACAGAGGCCCTCACCTCTGGTTCTGACACCTCTCGAGATGGGCACAAGATAGAGATGAGGTGGGGCTGCTTCCACTCCTTCGGAGACAGGGATGTTGTCTTGCCAAGCCCTAGGTTCTGCCTTAGGCCTCATGGCCTTGACCTTTTTCAATGTGACAGTGAAGCTCGAGCAGACGCTTAGGTTTCTCTAAGGATCTCCAGATAAAGAAATCAAAACCCCAAACTCAAAAACAAATAGCAAAGCAGATCTACTACCTGAAAATTCTTTCCTTTTGAGGGACCCTGGATTAGTGGAGGTTCTCAGAGGACAGGCCCTCTGTGGCTGAGGGGAGAGGGGAGAAGGGACATCTCATGTTTTTAAGATGAAGACAATGAACCTTAGAGAGGTGGTGACTTGCTCAAGGTCACACAACTCATTTGAGGAGGATCTGTGACTCAAAATCAGCAACTCCTCCTGGGCAAGAGGAATGTGGGTAGTCAGGTAGTTTCATTCTCAACAGAGGCCCTGGAGCTGGGCCTGGCACCAGTATTATTATTATTATTATTATTATTATTATTATTTTAAAGCATTCTAGGTGATTCTAGCCAGAGCTGAAGACACTGAGCAGAGTTTTGGGTCAATCATAGGAAGGTCTGTCTTGGGGGGCCCTACTCAAATTTGAATGTTCCCCTGAGTCCTCTGGGATGTTATTAAAGTGCGGATTCGAACTCAGCAGGTCTGGGGTGGAACTGGAGGGTGTATGCTTCCAACAAACTCCCAGGGGATGCTGCCGCTGCTGGTCCAGGGACCACACTTTGAGGAGCAGGGCCTTGGGAGACTCTGGAGGCCTGGGAGGGGATGTGGGCTGGGAGATGGGGAGGAGGGTTGGTACGGTAAGTCCTAGTGAGCTTAGCAGATAGTGTTGCGGAGATTTGAATTGAAGCTGGAACAGGGTGGCTTCAGAGGGGGCGAGCTTCTCACCAGCTGCCAGAGGAGTCTGGGCACAGGCCTCGCTAGGGCTCTCCAGCCCTGGAGGTTCTCAGCTTTCTAATGCGCACGTGATTTTCCAGCATTAGTCTCTGCCAAACTGGAGTTCCGACGCGGAAACTTGAGGTTGAGTGAGTCTTCAGCTTGTCAGAACCAACGTGTGTGTGCGCACTCTGATGTCCTAGCGTGAGGCTGCTCTAGCACCCTGTCCATACGCACTGCACCCTGGGGACCCTCAGCCCCTGCTGTTTTTCTCCCCGGCCCTCTCACTGGTCGTCCCCTGACCCACGCATACAGGCTGGCTGCTCTCCTGGAGGAATTGCCCGTGGGCGTTGGCCTTCTCCACTTGCCCACTGAAGGTCTGTGTGCTAATTAGCTGGGCCCTGTGCTGTTTGCGTGTTGCTGTTCCGCTGCTAATAAGCCTAACAAGAACCACGTGGGAGCTGAGGCGTTGGCCCTGGATGGCTGGGTCCTGAGTTCTGTAGAATGCAGGGCTCCTGGCTCCACACCCTGTCAGCTCGCTCTTCTGCTTTCCCCCAGCGGTGGCATCTCCCTCTCCCCTCCCCACAGCTGCCCTTCTGGCTGGAGCCAAGACTGCCAACGCCAATGCCGGGGAATGCTCATGACTCTGTCCTAGCAGTTTGACACATGTGGGCTTCCTCCCCGGCCAGCAAGAGAGGAGGGCTGACAAGGACGGGTGTGTGCCATCCTCCCATTGCCAAGAATGAAGTCTAGTCCCAGCACTGAGTGGACACTCAGGCTGTCCCCTGGTTTTTCCCGGGTCTGAGTCCAACCCACTGACCATGCACAGGGAGTCTGATCCTTGCCCAGGCACCTGCTGCCCCCCCCACCTCCTCTCCCAGAATCCTAGGTTGCTGTTACATAGCAGACCATCTCCCTGGCAGGTCCCTTTCTGCACCTTGCCCACTCACTGGACCTTGAGGAGCCCTTGTGTCCACAGGTGGTTACTATTGGAGCCACAGCTCCTCCTTCCACCTTGGCAGGGTCTCGAGCGGGGCCCTCATCTCTTCCTTTTGTCTTGGTCTCTGCTTTTGCTTCTGTGGCTTTGCCAGCTGTGCCACACCATTTATGTGTATGCATCTGTGGAGGCAGCGGACTGGAGCCTGCCCAGCCCTCTCAGCTGGGGAGAAGGACTACAGAGTATAGGGTGACCAGGTCCCGCTTATATTACAGTTAAGGCTTTTGGACGACTGTCCCATCTCGCCAGACTGTCTCGTCCCCATCACCACCCACTGTACACACAGAAGCTTTGGGGGCTTCTAAGGCTCCCACTGGAGAAGAGGATTTGAAGAGTTCTTTAAATTCTCATTTTATCTCAGCCTAACTGCGCAAGATCTGCGGGCATCGCTGCAGCTGCTGAGGGGGGCTCTACAGGCGTATCACATCCCTCCCCACCCCCAGCAGTCAAGCTCAAAAGCCTGTGCTTCGGATTCTGGTGTCAGATCCAAGGAATCTTGGGGTTGAATTCCAGTGCTGTGTACTCAGGCATGTGACCAGCCCTCTTCTAGCCCCAGACCCTCATCCATACAATGGGTATAACGCTCTCTATGGAGTTGTTCTTGAGGATTGGTACACACAGTCAGTATCTCTTCCTGTGAATCACAACTTTATATTATTAATATTTTTTTTAATATTTATTTTATTGTTTTTGACAGACACAGAGAGAAACAGAGAGAAGGGGGAGGGCACAGAGCAGTCTCCATAGTTGTACGTCATCAGTTCTTAACATGGTTTTGTTCCACACAGGTGGGAGGGGGCCATGCAGGGTAGGAACTGGGCTGGGGGCCTCCCACATAGGAGGCATGCCCCCTCGAGCCAGGGGCTAAACTGGGGGGTAAGAACCGAACTGGGGGCTTCCTGCCTATGGGTCCACACGGGCCAGGGCCAGGATTTGATTCTCAGACCCCTGGGCTACAAAGTGAGTGCTTAACCCGCTAAGCCTTCCTAGCTTCCCTATATTATTAATTTTTAATCCTCACAACCACCCTACAAGTTAGATTTGATCTTTATTCCATTTGCAGGTGAGGTTATTTGTCCCAGTCTTACAGCAAGGAATCAGAAGAACCCTGACATTTGCCTATTATCTTAATCTAGATTCAGGAGACTGCGCGGCCTGCCTAGGTTTAAGTGCCATCTCCACTGCTTAACTACGTGGCTATGGGCAAGATGCTTAAGCTCTCTGTGCCTCAGTTTCCTCTCTTGTAAAATATGGCTAATTAGTTTCTGGCTCACGGAGTTGCAAGGAACAGATGAGACAAAGCAGGTTAAATGTTCAATCCAAGACCTGGCATGTTCTCTGTGCTCTGTCCACATTTGGCTCTGATGTTGAGGGCAGGGTCTGTGTCTCCCAACCTTCAGCGTGCTGCACAGTAGCAAGTGTTCACTAGACACAAGGTAAAGGCTCCATAAGTATGTACTGAATAATACAGGGCCCCTCCCAGGTCTGTGCTGAGACCTCCCCTGTGGTGGCCCCAGGTCTATCAGCTCTTCCAGAGAACTGCCCACAGTGTTCAGAAGACCCTCCAGAGACCCTCCCAAGAGCCTGAAATGGACTTGGGCATTTGCTTCTGCCTTCTTGGTCCAGGGCCTCTGCGTACCTTCTCAGTGCTAGGAGGACTCCAACCCTCCGGATCTGGCCTTCTTGGTTCCCTGGCCCACCCATCCCAGCCCTGTAATGACCCCCATCCCAAAGAGCAAGACTATGGCCAGGTGGGTAAGAGCCATACTTTGGAGCCAGATCCCTGGGTTCAAACTCTTGTTCCATCACTTACTAGCATGGTGATCTCAGGCAACTGCTCGACCACGCCCAACCTCAGTTTCCCCATATGTCAAGTGGGGATGAGAAGAGTACCTATAGTGGTTAAAAGACTGAAGAGAAGGGATTCACATAAAGAGATTCGCCCAGCGCCTTATCAGGGTAGGCACTGAGGACTCACTAGGGTGAAGGGTTGGGGCAGGGTGTGATTTGGGGGTTCTTTACTGGTGAGGGGCTACCAGGAGCCAGAGGCTGGAGCCTGAGGGTGGCTCATCTCTACACAACCATCCTTTGAGACTCAGGAGTCCGTGAGAGTGGTGGAGAGGAAGGAGGGAGGTAGCTAAGGGGAAAAATCACATGACTCAGCTAGAGACCATCCAGGTTTCCCCCACCACCACCTACAGGCCCCTTAGATCTTCCTGGTGAGTAGATGACTGCCCCTGAGGATCTAGTTTAGATGTTCTTACCCAGGGGCCTCTGGAGGCGAGGTACTCTGTCCTGTTGATAGCAGCGCAGTGCCAGCCCTCTCTACCTACATGACATGTGTTTGTTAAGGAACTGAGTGGGTAAATAATCACATAGGTGACCTGGTAGTTTCTTCCACCCAGCTGCCTCTTCTCACCTCCTTAACTGGTTTCTCCTTTTCTACTCAAGGTCTTAATGTTGGGCTACCCCAGGACTTTCCCTAGATCTTCCAAATCCACCTCACACACACAAAGAGGGGAGGGCATGGGAAGCAAGCCAAGCATTAGTTACTGCCCTCTTATTGAGCACCGGTAGGCACCGTGCCAGACTATTAATGTGCAATGATAATAGTGCAGTGCTCTCTGTGCCAGGGACCATGCTAACCACTTCAAACCCCTTCACCCTGTGAGTGGCCATCATGTCACATTCTCTGTCCTGGCCGCTCCTGCTGCTGCTTCTCCTCCACCCAACAACCAAACGTGGCTTCCCAGAACTGAGTCCTGGGTCCTCGCCTTCACTTTCTCACTGTGCTGCTCCTGGAATGATCTAATGCATTCCCATAGATGTAAACATCGTCTCTGAGCTGACGACGCCCAGATTTATATATATCTGCAGCCAGACCTCTCCTCCGACCTCCAGACTCCTTCGTCCCACTGCCTACTCGACATCTGCTCTTGATGCCTCCCAGACATCCCCACCTCAACTTGTCCAAAACGAGTTTCCTTCCCTCTCAGCCAACTTCCCCGCCCCGGCCTTCCCTTCCCTGTTAAAAGGCATCTCCATCTACCTGAATGCTCGAGCCAGACACCTGGGGGACTTCCAGGACATCTTCCTCTCTCTCGGGCTGTGTATTTAATCTGTCAGGAGCGCTGTTTGTTTTACTTCCTAAAAGGGAAACTGCTTCTTTCTGCTTCCCCTGCTACCTCTCTAGTTCAAGGCTCCATCACCCTCTCCTGGGTGACCAGCAGCCCCTGGGTGACTGGTCACCCGCTGCCCCCCTGACCCTCTGGCTCTTTCTCCATAAATTAGAGCATAACACATCCCTGTCCAAACCTTCCTGCTGTGGTGTATTCAGCCTCTTCAGCACTTGCCCACTTGCTCACCCAATGAGGCCCGGGCTCTTGGATTGGGCTGCCTCCAGGCTGTGGCCCATGCTGCTCTCTCTGTTTATTTTCCCTTTCTTTATGAGGATGGCTCCTTGTCATTTTTCTAGTCTCTGTTTCAAGCTCCCCTCCTCAGAGGAGCTCCCCCAACCACTCAGTCTAGAGCTGCTCTTCACCAGCCTTGTTATTCTGGATCTCAACCCCTCAACTCTTCCTACCGTAACTTATATCCCGATTTCTGTTCTACTTGTTTGTTCGCTTGCTTTGTGATGGTCTCTCTAAGTTGGAAACTCCATGCAGAAGAAGACAGCATCCGTCTTGGTTACCAGCTGAGGCAAATAGTATGTATTGGATGCATGATTGTTTCTTAGAGGAAGACACTGAGGCTCACAGAAATGAAGAAACTTGCCCAAGGTCATGCAGTTGGAATTCAAAGCAGCTTTCTCCTCTGCATTGGCTGAGTTGTAAGTAGGAATAATGTCCTCTGACCCTCCCATCCTTCCCGGTCCTGGGCATGGAGCTGGTGCTACTGCAGAAGGGGCTTGGATGGCTCCATGTCAACCATAGAACTATCTTCCAAGCCCTGGAGCTGCTCCCCTGGAAAAGACTGGTCCTGGGCTTGTCTGGGATTGGGGCTGCCCAGGACCTGGTCCCATCCTTCATTATCTCCAGGGACCCCTCTGGCACGAAGGCCTCCAAAGTCCTGCCTCCTCCCAGACAAGGAAGGCCCTTGGGGTTGTGACAGGGTAGACAGCGACTCTTTTGCTTTGGAGTAGGAGCTAGAGGTAAACCCGGGCCTTAGCCCTGGGCCACAGCCTTGCCCATGGCCCCCTCCTCATGCCTGCTAGAGCCCATGGGAATTGAGGCTGCCCCTGGCCCAGGCCCCCAACTGGCCCAACATTGAGGCATTTGTTAATGCAATTAGCAGGGCGGTCCATGCTGAGGGGCTGAGGGCCAAGGTCTGACTCACACCTCCCCTTCCTCCCCTCCCTCCGCCAAACGGTAGAGACCCGCTCAGCCTGCCAGACAGCGTCTGCAGAGAACGCGTGAGGGGCCAAGAACGGCATCTTTCTCTCATTAGAGGCTTTTATGTGAACACAACTGCTATTTTGGAGCTGGGCGTTTGGCCGGCCCCTGAGCCGCAGTGCTGTTTCCAGCCATCTGAGATTCGGCCCCAGCACAGCTGTAGTGGGAGCAGGGTGAGTCCATAAGGGCTTACTTCTCCCGTAGCCTGGGGGCTCAGGGCTGAGGTTGGGGCCAGAGACATAGATCCTGGGTTGAGCTTGGGTGTGGAAAGAACAAGTGGATCCTAAAGGTGTATGGGACCAGATAGGGATTGCCTTGGCTTTAGGGATCTCTGACATCCAGGTCCCCTTTCTAATGGAAACTAAAGGTCCAGGCAGGGGAGAAACAGGTCAAGGACACAGGTGAACCGGCCCACACCTCAGCACCCCTGTCTCCCACCCACAACCACCATAGGTGAATTCCAGGGGCACCTTGAGACCTCCAGACCCAGATTCTAAGGTGGGGTGCCCAGGGAAAGGCTGAGGTCATTAGTGAGGGTGGGTAGGAGACTGATCTCTCTGCAAAGTGCCCTGTCTTGAGGGAGGAATTGGGTAGCTCAGTGGGTAGGTTCTTGGTGTCTCACTGACACCAAATTTTAGAAAATGTGGGGGTTGAATGGGGGAGCAGCTGAGTTGAGCTCAGAGTCTGATCTGGAGCTGGGGTTCATCTTCCAGATAAGAGGGGATGGCACTGGGGGCCTCAGAAGAGGGCATGAGCATAAAGGGCCCAGACCAGAGTCAGTGCCTTATCTAATGGGTTACAGATGGAGGGAGGAAGTGTCTCTGGGGCCCAGGAGTGAGCTGATGACAGAAGCCCTCCCTGGGTGGCTGGGAGGGTGGGGGTAGAGAGGGCACTGGCTATGTGCAGTACCTGCCAAGCAGCCCTGCCTCTGAACCCATGGCCTGCTCCATCTCGCTAATCAGGGCCTGCATAGACATTACCTTTCTCTGGGCAAAGTGTTGTGGCAGAAAAGTTCTGAAGCCCTCTTGCCTCTGCCCCTGGGGTTATCGTAGGGTTGTTGTTGTTATTTTTAAGCTTTGCTGTCCCACAGAACTTTCTGTGATGATGGACATGTTCTCTACCTTCCTGTTCAACATGGTAGCCATGAGCCACATGACACTATTGAGCCCTTGAAATGTGACTAGTACAACCGAGGAACTGAATTTTAAATTCTAGTTCATGTTAACCCATTTCATCTGAAATAACCACACATAGCTCATGGCTACCACATTAAGACTATATTGGACAGTGCAGCTTTGGAGAGTAAAAAGTACTCCCACATAAGATCCCACAACATCTCTTTGAGGCAGGAATTATCAGACCCACTTTATGGATGAGACAACCAGGGCACTGGTTGAGGCATCTCAGTGTGATGAGATGTGCCCAAGGTCACACAGCTGAGATGTGGCTAAGCTGGAGTCAAACCAAATCCTGCTGACTCCCAATGGCGAGTTCTTTCTGCTACCAAGTAGCTGATCACAGAGGCTCTGGGATACGGGTCCGAGCAGCCCACGCTGTGGAGGCTGAACAGCCCACACTGTGGGAGCTGTTTCCAGAATCTCCCCCAGGCCTACCCATTCCGCATGTGGGCTCCTCCCAAAGGTGGGGATTTTGTGTGGAAAATCTGAGCAAACCTCTGCTAGACTGTTTTGGAGCCGAGCGAAGGTAGAAGGGGCACAGCCAGAGGTGGGGGATTGGAGGAACAATGCCTTCTATTTCTTACTTTCAAAGCAATTTTGAGAGTTTTCTTTTTATTTCCCTCTCTTTTGGCATCCTGCTAACTCCACGGAGCTGAACTCCCAAAGCTGAAACTTTCCACATGCCCAATCCTCGGTGAGAAACAGAGTGCCAGGCGAGTGTGGAAACCAAGGGGTCAGGGGGAGCTCAAATTATGAATGGCTAAAGACAGGCATTGGAAGGGGGCACAGGAAGCTGGTAACAGCCTCATCTTCTGGTTGTCTGAGGCTGTCTGCCTTCAAAAGTGTGGGGCCCAGGTATGTCCTCGATGGCTAAACACAGACATTGTGGTATCATGCATGATAACCTTTCACCAGTAATCAACCAAAGAAGATTCATTAAAGCCACGTAGCCCATCTTGGGGTAATTTCCTAAGTGTAAGGCATAATCTTTGCACTTGAGGAAAAATGGAAGGGATGAATTCCGAGAGTGAAACAAAGACTTCCTGGCCTGCCATGTCTGGGAATTTTCTCTCTCTCTCTCTCTCTCTTTTATTTATTGTTAAATTTATTGGGGTGACATTGGTTGGCAACACTTCTCTCTTGAAATTAATGGCAGTGCTGCATGGGACCGCCTCTCCTGGACCCTCGACTTTTCCTTTGGGTGACAGCCCCTGCCATTGGCCATTCTGAGATGGCTGATTGCCTTTCAGATGCTTCAGTTTTGAAACCTGATCTCATTCGATAGAGGAATGTTTTGCTCCAGATGCCTTAAACAAAAGGACACGTGACAACTATTGCCCCCTCCTTCCCAAAGGGCCCCAAACTTTTGGATTTCATGCACCAGTAAAATATCCAAAAGCATCTTAGGCACCAAAGTACAGTAGCCAGTTCCCCTTTTGCCAAGTGAGGATGTTAGAAAAACAAACCACCACTTGCCATCATCTTTCATTAAAAAATAACATTTTAACACCAAGCAAGTAGAAAAGACGATCTCAAAATAAGACACGTTTTTAATGGAAATAAATTGCATTACAAGAAACTCATGAAGTATTTTATTTTTCTTCTGACAGACTAGTCAAAACTGCTATGAGAATGTACCATTTCATAGACAGGCACCTACAGCCACCATTTGGGGCTGTTTGGGATTGACTTTTGGAGGAATAGAGAGAGAAGAGAGGAGTTTCTACCCCTATCCCATAATGCAGAGGACAAAATGGTTAAACACTGTAGTGAGGAAGTCACTTCTTGCTGAGACTTGTGAAAATAGCATAAGAGCGGATGCAAATGAAGCCAGTGAAGGCTGGCTCAACACCTCTGAAACCCTGCAACTTGTTGGAAAATCTTTCTTAGCAGATCTGGCCTCTCTGCACAGTTCTGTAAATGGTTGATCCAGAAAGGTTATCTTCCCAAGCAGGTTTTTCCACCAACAAATCTGGCTTGTTTGGAAACCGTTTAGAATTTTCATTTACCATGATGTTATATGCATGTATAAATGTCATTTTTATAGTCCCCCCCCCCCCCGCTCCACACACACACACACACACACACCTCCCAACCACCCATTTCCCACTAGCTGCTCATTGTACCAACCAAAGCTTGCCAACCCTGGCCTGCACTGAGGACCTAACCCTTGCATGGCAAGGGGCTTCTGTGATTGTGAGGCTGCACCTCTGGGCAGAGCTTCTGCCTCACAGAGGCCAGTCTTGCTGTCTTTGTACCCCTGGCACCATTCTGACCAAGAGAAGGTGCTCACTGAGTGCATATGGAATAGATTCGCAAATAAGGCAGAAGCAGAGGTAAGTGAGACCTCTGCTGAGAACTACCTGAGACACAGGGATTTGGGACCTTGGGTTTTAGATAATTGGAGTTCTTATTATGTTAGAGTCAAGGATGGGCCATCCTCAGGGCCCAGGAGGGGAAGGATAAAAGCGAGGTTGATTTAGAAAGTCCATCTTAAAGGCAAGGACCACCCACTCAGAAGAGGAAGTGACACCTAGACTAAGACAGCTGCGTGACCTTTCTGTCACCCATGCCAGGCTTTGGTCTCTGTCAGCAGAGAGATGTGGGTTTGAGGGCCTAGGAGTGATATAGCATCTGTGGTCCACATGGAAAACCACTCAGGCCTTTTCTTCCTACTCCCTTCCTAAAATAAGCCAGGGCGGAGACCTGGCCTGGGCATGCCTCCTTCTGCAGTGTTTGCTGGTCCTGGTTTGCCTGCAGGGCTGGTCTCCGGTGGTGGTGGTGACAGGGGCCTGGTGGGTAGTCAGGTAGGGGACGCACAATCTGTCTCTGTTTCCCTTGCTGACCTCGCATACTCTCCCACTCTGTCTGTCACTAGACCCCAGCCTCCCTGAACCTCTAGCACCTCCTGGAACATGCCACGTTCATTTCAGCCTCCAGAGCTTTGCACTTGCCTATTTCTCGGCCTGGAAGAGTCTGACCAGATGTTTGCCTGTCCACCTCCTTTATACCACTCACATCTCACTCTTCAGAGTGGCCTGCCCTGCCCTCCCCCATCTAAAGGGCCTGCTTGGGCACAAACGGCTACATCACATGTTTCTCTTCACAGCTCATGATACTGCCTGAAACAACATTCTGCTATTGTTTTCTTGTTCCTTGTTGGTCTTCCGCACTCGACTGCAAGCGTTATGTGAGCAATGACTTTGTCTTTTGAGCTTAGCACACAGTCAGAGCTCAGCAAATATTTGTTGAGTGAATAAGCAACAGATGGAGGAGACATGGGTTTAGAGGGTCTAGCATGAGCCTGACTGCTCTCCTGGGTTCCTTCCTGCTCCCCAGGGAAGGTTCTAGAAGACATGGGGCAGAGCCCTGCATTTGAATGTGTGTGCCTGCATGTGACTCTCCTGTGGCTGCTAGTCACTGGAGGGGGCTCCAGAATGTGAAAGGGAATGAAGGGCAATGAAGAGAAAAGAAGCCATAGACCCTGTGGCCAATGGCTGCTGCATGGTGCTGGTGTGGAGGAAGGAGTCCAGGTCTAGCCCCACTTTGCCCCCAGACTACACCTGGAGGCAAAATCCTCCTAAGCTCCCCATCAAGAGTTCCACCACATGCTACGAAGGTGGGAGCTTCAGAGCAGCTGCTCTGAGAAGGGGAAGAAGGGACTGTCACACTGAACATGCCCTTGAGAGACCCTTAGGATCCTCCCAGCCTTCTCAGCCTACTTGTTATGTGGCTCATGAGGAAACTGAGGCTCAGTGAGGTCAAGATCACACAGCTCATAGGTGACAGAAGACCCCACAACAACTCAGACCCCCTGATGTTCAAGCCGGTGTCAAACCCTTTCCCATAAAAAAGACTCATTCGTTCTTCATTCACTCATTCATTCATTCAGTATTAAGAATCTACTCTCTCAAAAAAAAAAACCACAGTAAAAATAAATCTTTAAAAAATGGGGAAGCCGGGATGGCTCAGTGGATTAAGCGCTCACTTTGCAGTCCTGGGGACTGAGAATTTAATCTCAGCCCTGGCCCGTGCGGACCATATGCTGAACTGGGGAGTGCCCCTAGTTCGGTTCTCACCCGGGTGATACCCCGGCCCAGTTCCTGCCCTGTGCAGCCCCGCCCACCTGTGGAATGAAACTATGTGGAAAAACCAATGATGTGCAACTATGGAGACTGTTCTGGGCCCTCCCCCTTCTCTCTGTCTCTGACTGTATCTCTCTCTCTCTCTCTCTCTCTCTCTCTCTGTAAAAAAAAACCAATAAAAATAAATCTTTACAAGAATTTACTCTCTACTCCAAGTCCTGGGGCTACAGGGGGAGTGAAACAACATGTCCCAATGTCTGCCCTCCTGGGACTTCCGATCTGGTAGAGAAACAGACAACAGAAACACACTCTTCAGTGGACGTCACAATGTCAGGAGGTTCTGCTGAAAGTGGCGAGCGGTTCCACAGCTTTGGTCATTCATTCTTTGGTTGGTTGTCCAAAGACAACAGGCAAACCTCACCCTAAGGCTTGTAGGTGGAGGGGAGAGAGCAATGGGCCCCCAGTTCGCGTCCTGCTTAAATGGGGAAGGCCAAGCAGCACATGGCAGGAGGCCCTTCTGACAGGTAGGTGTCACCAGGCTCCCGTCCTCACCCCTCCCCCTGTCTCCCCAGCCGTGTGCCAGCCGCCGTGCCAGAACAGGGGCTCCTGCAGCCGGCCCCAGCTCTGTGTGTGCCGCTCCGGCTTCCGTGGAACCCGCTGTGAGGAGGTCATCCCTGAGGAGGAATTTGACCCCCAGAACTCCAGGCCAGCCCCCCGACGTTCTGTGGAGAGTTCACCCAACCTGCGTAGGAGCAGCACACCCAGAGAAAGCACTGTGGCCAGAACACAGCCACTGGTACCACAGCTGCCACCAGCTAGGTAAGTTCCCTCCTCAAGGGGACCTCAGGTCCAGGGGTACAGTCTCTCTCTGGAGGGGCTTCTTTTGTAGGACCAGTTAGTGAAGACTTGTTGGAGAAGGCCTGACTTTTCCTTCCTTCCCCCTACCCCAATCTTGTCCCCGTCCCTGCCCCTGCCTGAGATGTAGAGAGCAGGAGAGCGGGTATTGGGGTTGGCGTTGCCGGGCTGGGGTGGACAGGGGACGTCAGAGTTGGGAGGTGCACTTTTTACCCTCCAGGTCCTGGGAGAAAGCTAAGGAGGGCATGTTCCTGGGACCAGGCATTCTGGTTTCCAGTCCTGGCATTACCACTGCCTAGGCGGGTGACCTGGGGAAAGTTCCTTACCTCTCTGATTCCTCATCAGTAGGGTGAGGACAATGATGATAACCATCACCATGAAATTGTTGTAAGAATTAGGTTAGTTACTATAAGGAAGGCGCCTAGAACAGTGCCCGCCACATAGAAGTCTATAAATGTGTCCCCTCTTCCTCCCTCTCTGCTGTGGTCACTGTGATGCAGGGAGGACTCCTGTACCAGAAACCTCCCCTTCATTTCACTCCCCACCCAGTGCTAACCTCTCTCCTTGGAGGGAAAGAGAGGGTGCCTGTGGGGGAGGGGAGTAGGATAAAACGTGGGTAAAGGGAGTGTTCACAGGCAGGATTCCCTGGCCTACTTGCCAGCCGACCCGGCTAGACTTTTTCTAGCTCAGAACAGGAATCTAAACTTTGTAAACTGGTCCATTGCTAGGGGGTTGTGTTTTCCTTTCGGTTTTTTTCAGGTTCTTTTTTCCATTCGCTTCCTACTTAGGACGTTCTTTGTGAGATGTTGCAACCTTGTCTTGCTGAACTAAGGGGAAAAGGATTTGTTCTCATAGAGGCCAGGAGCACCAGGGAGAGGAAGCTGACCTGGAAGTCAGGTCCCCAGCTGGAAAGTTCAGGAGAGGAAGAAAAGGGGCTTACGCTTGTGCAACTCTGAAGCAGGGGCTGGGCTGACCAGGGTCTTGGTTAGGTGGGGTCCCAGGGCCCTGTCACCACGCAGGAGGTTTCCAAGGGCATCCAGGAGCAGAAAGAGGTGAAGAGTAAACTCAGATCAAGCCTTAGGGAGCTAGCTCCACGGTCAAAACTAGAAGAACCAAACCTTTCTGCCAAAGCCCAGGGATTCTGGGGCAAAGACAGGGACAGAGTTAAGAGGCCAGGTAGACAACACCGGGGCAGGTGAAACACCTGGGATTGGCTGTGAGCAGGTGGGCAGGGCCTGAGCCTCGTTCTGATTGGTCCTGGCTGTGGCTGTGGTTCGAGGTGGGTGGGCCTGGTTTGAAGGCACCTGGCAGAACTCCTGAGATGCCAGTTCTCGGACCAGGCAGGTACAGGGTGGAAGCACAGTCCTTCCATTTGGGCTTTGCCCTTGCAAGCTCTCTTTTGGCCCACGTGATTCATTCATTTTCTAATGTACCAATCTCCTGTGCGTGTGTGGTGCGTGCATACTTCGTCTTCGCAGCCCATCCTGCTCCTCACACTCTTCCAGGCTCAATCCCACTTCCTCCCCAAAGCCCCTGCCCTCTCACTTCCATCCAGCTGTCTGACCCCCTGCAGCGCATGCTAGGCACACACTCCTGTGGGTCTGTGCCCTGTGTCTACAATCAGACTGACCTGTGCCCTGGAAGGCAGTGACTCTGTCTTACACTCTGGATTCCCCCACAGCTCCCCCCACACTCCTAGCTTACAGAAAGCACTCAGTCTGCATTTGCTCTCTGTCACTTGGTCCAAACGGAAGAGTTGGCGTTGAACCTTTACCCTGTGCCCAGAACAGAGTATAAGAGGAAGTGAGGCCCCCAGCCGCCCTGTGTAGCACTTTTCACTCTGCCTTGTGTGGTCTGTTTATTTGGTCAGTGGACCAAGGAGCTCCCGAGAGCAGGAACTGAGTCTTGCTCATTCACGGTTGTGGCCCTGGGCCTAACACAGGGCCTGGCACACTGTGGGTGCTGAATCAACAGAAGTCGAATGAATAAATGAATGAGGCTTGGTGCTGAGGAGAGGAAGAGACTGGAAGGGAAGGAGGACAAGCGATGGGAGCCTTTGATCTCCCAGCAAAGGTTTCATGTATGCAAGAGGCTCTGGAGGGCGAAGGCCGGGGTGAAATCTCTGGCCCACAGCAGGGCAGTTCTCTTTGAGCTTCACAGGCTCCCTGGCCAGGGCTACTGCAATGTTTTTAATGAGCTGCAGCTCCCAGGCCAGCCCCGGCTCTCTCTGCCCTGGGACCTCAATGCCGTGAAATCTGGGAAAGTCCGAGTGGCCGCTGCCGGCCCAGCTGTGTTTTGCTTTGGGAGGCCAAATCCCACTTGCCTGGTGGTGTCAGACATTTCCTGTGAGCTTAGCCAGGTTTCCCAGGCAGCCGCTGGCCTCTCTCCTGGTGGCAACATGGACGGGCCCTTGGTGTCCAGCTACAGGGGTGACATGACTAAGGGGTATTCGAGGAGCAAGAGGGGGATGCAAAATGTCCAGGGAGGGGAGACACTGCTGGGGTGGGTGACAGCCAGAGGCCCTCTGCAGGAAAGCACTAGACAGAGGCCAAAGAACTTGTGTCGCAGAAGGAGGGGCCCAGAGAGTCTCGGACAGCAGGCAGCACGCTCTGCAGAGAGCCAGATGGGGATGATGTGCAGCTGCATCCTGGGCTGACTGCAGGGGCCTGCAGACTCCTTCTGAGCCCCAGGCCCAGGTTTGTTCCCCAAGGCTGGACAGAGGGCCTTCCCACCTGGAAGCAAGAGCCAGGCAGCTGGGGAAGAGAGATTACTGGAGAAGGGGGCTGTTACAACAACAGGGACCAGCAAACCTTGAAAACACAGTGCTTTACACAGGCTTTTCAGTCTGCAAGGAGCATGTGAATCCTCTGGAAACTTAACTTGCAGCTTCTGATTCGGAAGGTCTGGGGTGAGCGTCAGGTCCCTGGTGATGCTGATGCTGTTGGTCCCTGGACCACACCTCAAGTAGTGAGGGTCTGAGGCTAGGCTTTTGGACAATCCTGGGTTCCAACCCTGGATTTACCACTCATCAGCTGTGTGACATTAGGCAAGCATCCTAACCTCTCTGAGTCAGAATTCTCCACCTGATAGGACTGCAGAGAGGATGAAATGAGATCCTGTGAGTAGAGCCCTTAGTATGGTGCCTGATTTCACTTAGTGCTCAACACCGATTAGCCATAGGCAGGCTGGTTCTCTGCCATGAGGACTCCAGTGATCAGGAGACTGACAAAGAACAGGCAGAAAACCAGGGTGCATGCATGTGTGTGTGTGTG
This sequence comes from Craseonycteris thonglongyai, assembly GCA_004027555.1. Classification (NCBI taxonomy): domain Eukaryota; kingdom Metazoa; phylum Chordata; class Mammalia; order Chiroptera; family Craseonycteridae; genus Craseonycteris; species Craseonycteris thonglongyai. Next base: position 79,887 of record PVKE010001119.1, read on the forward strand.
TGTGTGTGCAGAGATGCCCTGGGAGAAGTCAGAACCCAGACCCACCCTCGGGGAGGCGTGACTAGGAGATACAGCAGCAGCAGCAGCAGTAGTGGCTTTGGCTGGCTTTGTTATTCCACCTTGGTTTTAGCCCAGTGACACTAGGCTGACCACATGTACCATTTGAAATGGGACAGCACTATTGTTTTCTGTCCCATTTAAAACAGTACGTCTGGGGGAAGCCGGGATGGCTCAGTGGGTTAAGCACTCGCTTTGCAGAACCGGGGACTGAGGATCGAATCCCGGCCCCAGCCTGTGTGGACCCATATGCTGAACTGGGGAGTGTCCCCAGTTCGGTTCTCATCGGGGTGAGACCCCGGCCCAGTTCCTGCCCTGTGCAGCCCCACCCACCTGTGGAATGAAACTACGTGAAAAACCAATGATGTGCAACTATGGAGACTGTTCTGGGCCCTCCCCCTTCTCTCTGTCTCTGTATCTCTCTCTCTCTGCCTAAAACAATAAAAATAAATCTTTAAAATGGTACGTCTGGGGGAAGCCGGGAGGGCTCAGTGGGTTAAGCGCTCACTTTGCAGCCCCGGGGACTGAGGATCGAATCCCGGCCCCGGCCCTTGTGGACCCATATGCTGAACTGGGAGCTCCCCCAGTTCAGTTCTCTCTGTGTCTCTGTCTCTCTCTCTCTCTCCTCTGTCAAAATAAATAACTAAAAAAAATATATTAAAAAATAAATAAATAACTATAAAACTATGATAGATTAAAAAAAAAAAAATGGTACGTCTGGCCAGCCTACCCAGAAGGCAGCTGGAGTCAGACGTCTTTTTACTGACCCAGTCTCTCCCTCTTCTTCTGGATCGTCTCTTCTCCGCACACTACATCTCTTTATCTCCTGTGTTAGTTTTATATGGCTGCCATAACAGATTTCCACACATTTAGCAGTGTAAAACTATGCAAATGTATTATCCTACAGTTCTATAGGTCAGACCTCAGGCACGGGTCTGACCAGGCTAAAGCCAAAGTGTCACACGGCAGAGTTCCTGGAGACTCCAGGGGAGAATCTGTACCCTTGCTCATTCAAATGGTTGACAGAATTCAGTTCCTTACAGTTGTAAGACTGAGGTTTCCCTTTTCTTTGCTGGCTGTCACTTCAGGGTCATTTGTAGCATCTAGAAGCCACTCACATCCCTTGGCTTGTGGCCACCTTCCTATCTTCAAAGCCAGCAACTCCTCACGCTTTGGAACTTCCCTCTGCCTCTCTCTTCAGCTGAATCTCTGTCCCTGACTCTTCTGCCTTCTTCCACTTTTAAGGGCTTATATGGTTACATTGGGCCCACACAGATAATCCAGGACAATCTCCCTATTCTAAGGCCAGCTGGTTAGCAACCATGAAGTCCAGGGATCGAATGCCGGCCCCAGCCCATGTAAACCCATATGCTGAACCCAGTGCAACTGGTAACCAACCACCATTATGGTGGTGAAGGTTCTCTCGCCTCCTATGCGGGAGGCTCCCAGTTCGGTTCCTGCCCCACACGGCCCCACATCCACCTGTGTGGAATGAAACTGTCACAACTAATGATGTACAACTATGGAGACTGCTCTGGACCCTCACCCCTTCTCTCTCTCTCCCTCTCTCTTTCTCTCTCTCACCTTATCTCAAAACAATAAAATAAACCTTTAAAAAAAAAAGTTAATATCTCAGATGCTGGCCTTCAGCTTGGCAATTTTCGTCTCAATGGTGAAATGCGCTTACCTCTTTCCACTTTACCTATTTCCAAGGTCATGACAAGGACATGTGAAGCCTTTCCCCAGGGCAGATCCTAGCTGCGCCTGACCCTCTGGCTTCAAGTTCACCTTGGCAAGGCTGCAATGGGGTTCAGCAGCCCCCATCTTTTGTGCTGTGTCACCCCTTCCTCAGCCACTGAGTGATGCCTCCCTGCTGAGCTGACTCACCCCCATAACCGGGCCTGAGTCGAGCTTTAGGGACCTCTGGGAGCTGAGTGCCTTCCTTCCTTTGCCTTTCTTTTTTCTCTTTTCTTAGTCGTTTTTGTTTTGTTTTGTTTTTGTTTTTATAACTCTGAGCCCCAAGCTTATCCCCTGGGGATTTTCTGGAATTTCCCAACCCTTAGGACTTTGACTACACTAGTTTGAAAGACTTAGAATTAGGAGACCCAATTTTGCTTCCGGACTCCCAACTGGCCTCCACCATGGGCACTTAAGTTAACTTCACTGAGCTTTGATGTCTCTATCTGTAAAACAGGAAGGATACTTTCTTTCCTCACTGGGAAGCTGTGAGGATTGACTAAGACAATGTGGGCAAAAGGTTGCTTTGTGGGCTATAACGTGTCTTGCAAATGCTGGCTGTTATCGTTATTCAGCAGTCTTGACAGTGGGCTGGGATATTTGCTCATAATTCCTGTATATGAGTGGGTTACTTTTCAGGAGAAAGTCTTCATTGAGGCCCTCCCTCACCACCATTTTAAGGTTTTAACCTTAGGGTTAACTTAGCCGCTGGATACAGCACCAAGAGATGTGCTTCACATCATAGTCTCTGTCACGGGTACCCCAACAGTTGTGCAGTGCACAGCCTGTGCAGCTGTCTGCGGTGACCTCGGACCTGGCACCTTCCCAGGAGGGAGATCTCTCCCATTCTCCTGTTATTAAATATGCTAAGCCTCCAACTTGAAAGTCCCCTCATTTGGTTCACTGTTTATTTTCACAGTACTTTTTATGTTCCACTTTCTAACATGACATATAATTTACTTATTTATGATAGTCATTGTTTATTGTCTGTGTTTCCCCAGCTCCACTGTGAGCTCCTCAAAGGCAGGGATCTTTGTTTTGTTCATTGACAATATCCCAAGCTGCCAGAACAGTGCCTGGCATATAGTAAGCACTCAATCAGTAAATAGTTACTGAATGGACATCCTTGTCGCACTGTGTCCCGTGTGGCTGCCTGGAGCAAATGCAGTGGTCTTGAGTCCATTCCCTTCTGAGCTGACACTCAGTGCATCCCCTAGCTTGTTGTTGATCAAAAAGGGGCTCTTCCAATGCTCCCCACAGGTGGGTACCTCCCCCCTACACCCCACACACCCACCTTGCGCTCCTTGGCCTTGGGGGTCTGAAGCCAGGGACGGCTGAAGGTCATGTTTCTCTTCCAAGGGTGACAAGAGCATAGCTGGAGTTGGGGGTGCCCAGAGTTTGGCGGGGGGCCGTGCCACTGTGAAAGGGTCTCCTCCCAGTTCCTCCTGTCTCTTGGGCCTTAGGAGAGTGCCATGAGCCCCTTCCCTGGGGCTGTGGATTTGGAAGAGGAAGGGCTCAGACTGGAGTGGTCAAAGGGAGAGGCCCACTCCTGGGCCTCCAGCCAGAACAAATGGAAAGGGTTTTATTGTTCCCGAACCTGAAGTCACAGAAGCCCAGCTGTTGCTTTTTGAGAGAGAAGAGACCTGTGTCTCGTGTGAGAATTTCCTTCACAGTCCACCCTTCTCTCCCTGCTCCTTGCAGAGGGTTCTGGAAGTGTCAATGGGCCACATTAAGATTGTGCAGGGTCCCTGGCACTCAATCCCTGCCAGCCGCACCCATCCTGGCCCATCAGAGACTGCTTGGAGTAACTGGGTGGGTCTGAAGCACTTCACTCCCTCCAGTCAGGAACCTTTCAGACACTGGACAGGACGCCAGGAGATGTCTGCTACTTCGTAGTCTCTATGACTGGACTTGTACAATACACAGCCTGCGCAGCTGTATGTTGTGACCCTGACCCTGGCTTCTTCCCATTCCCCCAACAAAGTGCATCGCTTCAAGGCCGTCCTCTCCAGCTGGGTTTGGCTGCTGAAGCCCTTTCTAGGTTTCCCTGAAAGTGAGGTAGGCAGTTCTTTGAAACCCACCCAAATACCTGAGACTCCTGGAGCTCAGGGCCTGACACGGGTTCTGAGCGGATGCCGCTGGGCACACAGTCTGGCTATGCTTTTGGACTCTGGGCCTAGGGGTCCCAACCGAGGTCGTGAGGAAGGTGGGGCTGGTGTACCTCTCTCCGGGCAGCCGAGCCTGCGTCTCTTCCTTCTGCTGTGTTCTGCCCAGTGCAGGCAGCTCTGGTTTGGTGAAGACACCCAGCTCAGGCCTCTGAATCCTCAGGGGAGAAGGGGGCCCAGGGCTGTCTAAACACCTCTCCTACACCCCACACAGAGCAAGTGGGCAGACTCAAGGGAAACAGTGCCCGCTTCCTGCACACTTCCTTGTAGCTTCCTCCCCCTCCCTTTTAAGCTTGAAGGTGGACATCTGGACTGAGGTGGCCCAAAGCCGTCCAGACACCTCTGAGGAAGAATGACTGATTCCCTTTCCAGGAGTCTCCCAGAGCTGAGGATGGGCAGGACTCTTCCCTAAGTTTGGTTCCAGAGAGGAGCCCCTCCCAACCCAGCCGGCCCCAGCCCCCTACAATCTCTGACCCATGAGTTGTCCGCCTCCTGTCTGCCCACAGTCTGCCGCCAAGTGATGGGGAAATCTCGGCGCCTCTTCCCCTTCTAATCACCCTTCATCATCACCACCATCCACAGGATTCGTGTCCCCTGCTAGGTCCACAGCACTGGGCCAAATGCTCTGCCTTCCTCTCACCTCTCCTTGACACGCAGGCGGTGGCTGCTGCACAAATGTCTTTTGGCCAATGAGGTTGAGTTCAAGTAGTGGCGGATAAATGGAGTGGAGTGCAGGGCTGCACCTGCCACTGGGAGGGGTGCAGGCACCCAAGAACAGAGGGGCAGGGAGACTCCCAGTGCTCACCACAGCCCTGCTCCCGGCCTTATCCGATGAGGTGTCTAGAACCGCGGCTGCTGTGGTGAATGTTTGGGTCAGGACCGGGTGGTACTAAGGTTGTAATGGAGGTGACATTCTGTTTTACAGTAAAGTGGTGGGTAGGGAAACTTTAGTGTGGTATTAGAATGAGGTTTTAGCCTAGGGCTGTGGTTAGGGTTGGGTGAGGACTATATCGTAGTAGAATTTAGGACGGGGTTATTTTGAGTGTGGTATGGTTATTACCGGTATTTTAACCTACCATTTATGAGTGTGGTTGAGTCAGCTGGCTCTACTGTACACAGCACTTTACAGGGACCACCTAATTTAGTGCTGGGACAACACGGCCCAGTGGTTAAAAGCCTGGGTCGTGAGTCAGACCTGTTTCATCTCATTCTGTTGCTCACCAGCCATTTGATGCTATATGAATTTCTTCGCCTCCCTGAGTCTCGGTATAAATTGATGATGCTCATACTGGCCAGAATAAAATAAAATAACAGTGTTGCAGTCAGAATAAAATAAAAGAAAGTGGATAAAGTGCTGAGCCGCATAGCTAAGTGCTCAATACTCAAGAGCTGATACTCTTTCTTGTCTTTATCAGTCAGAGTTTCAGCAGGAAAGAGATGGCACACTCAGTGGGGACAGTTTGATGAAGGGTCTATCTGTAAAGGCACAGTCAATAGGGTAAATAACAAAGGGTGGCGGGTACCCCAGGGGTAGCTGTGTGGGGAGACCCTTAATCTCCCAGGTCTAAAGGAGCCAGGGGCCAGGGGTTACCTAGAGCAGCTCCAGCCATAGGTGATGTCCACAACAGGCCTGGGGCCCCTGCCCACCCTCAGTGACCTGTCAGGAGAGAGCAGGAAGGATCAATACCTCCACCCCTGCTGCTGCCCGCCACCTACACGGCCTGGGCTAATGGACGATCTCCAGTGCATTGACCAATCCTCACGATGACTCTACATGGAGGATGCTCCTGTAACCCAGTACTCCACCATGAGGAAACCGAGGAGAGTGGTCCCAGCCCACTTCTGCTCAAGATTCCGGGACCTGTGCTGGGAGGCCATTTAGCAGCACAGCCCCCAGAGCAGATGCAGACCAGCAAGCTGGTGTGGGTGCTGCAGAGGACTGGGTCAGGCATGGCATCTAGTGTCTCTGCAGAAGACCACAGCCAACTGGAGAGAGCCTGGAGAGGCATTCCCCGTGGCCATGTGTGGGGTGTGATGGGAGCTGGTGGGGGTCATGGAAACGTTCAAGTACTCGTATGCAGTTTCCAGCATCCAACTTAAAAAACAGTAACAACAAGCATTTCAAGCTCATGCCTGTACTCATAGCGTTTAACTGATCTAAATCTTCCAGGAGTTTTGTTTGAAAGGAAAGGGTTAGGGAAATGAAGCGAGAAGGGAGTGGAAAGACAGTCGATGCTCTTTTTCAGATGCCCTGGGGAAGGTCCGTCCCATCCTGTTGTTTTGTACAGAACGGTGGCTGCTTACTCAGTAAATGCCACCCTCTGGGATGGAGTGTGTGTGCGTGAGCGTGCGTGCGTGCGTGTGTGTGAGAGAGACAGGACAGACATGTAGCATGGGTGGAAAGCTGTGGGGAGAGAGCATGCCTCAAAAATCATAATGGAGATTTTTCAGGCCCTGTGAATTTTCCTTTTGAGCTAAAAGTTTTCATATATACTCATATATCAGATTTCACCCCTTGTCCACAACGTAGAGGAAGTTTCTGATTTATGGACCCAGTAGTTTTTCCAGTTATGCGAAGTTTAAATCTGCCACCCATTAACTAACTTGCTTCATCAGAAAAGGAACCGTGAGCTCCCCAGGAGAAAACCACTTCAAGCTAAAGCAGCACAGTTGGTCCTCTGTATCCACGGGTTCCACTTCTGCAAATTCAGCCAACCACGGATCAAAAATAATCAGAAAAAAAGTGACGTTGTTGCCGACATGTACTATGTAGTTGGGCCTGTGATCTGTCCTGATGGTGTACAGTCTTTTTTTTTTCTTGTCATCATTTCCTAAACAATACAGTATCACAACCATTTACATAGCATTTACATTATGTTAGGTATTATCAGTAATCTAGAGATGATTGAGAGTATACGGGAATATATAGGTAAGTGATATGCAAATACTACATCATTTTACATAAGGGACTTGAGCATCCCTGGATTTTGGAATGTGTGGTAGGGGGTGCCGGACGGCTCCTGCACCAATCCCCTTGGATATGAAGAAACAGCTGTATTATGATCACAGTGATGAAAAGGAGGCTCCGAAATACATACTTGTTTCCACATGTGGAACTGCGTCAATGTCCCAGCATTCCTCCCCATCTTCCCTCAATCACCAGCTCACCTGTGTGCACATGCGTGTGGTCACCCACACCTCATCTCTGATGAGGGGCTGAGGAAGGTTCAAGTTTGCAGGATAATTTCTCAGAAAAAGGGTTAGAAAGGGAAAATGGGTTAAGTGCAGTCATCTGATGACCATGTTGTAAGCTTGGCTGCTTAGGACCCAGAGGCATGTGTATGTGCATCTGTCTGTCTGTCTGTCTGTCTGCAGATGACATAGTGAGGATTGCTAAATGAATTCTAATAACAAAATGTTAAAACACATAGTTCCTTTGTTAGCCACATAGCTGCGGTTTTGTGTCCGTGATTCATTGTGGAAGTGAGTAACTGCGACAGGCATTTTGTGGGTTTTCTTCTTTTTTCTCCTAAAAAAATATTTGCAAAAGGTCTAAAATTCAAGGAAATCCAGTGCTCTTTGAAAAGAAAAATCCCCATTCCTTGCAAAACGAAGATTACAAATCAAAATCTCTGGAGCCACCCCATTTCTGCTTCCAGCCGGTTGCCTACACTGCATTTCCCCCCCTGAGCTTCGGCTCTTGCTCCCCAACGTCCCCCATACATGCACCCAGCCAAGGATGGGGAATTGCGTCAGCCTCTCAGAAGTGTCCCGTGCTGCGAGGGAGCAGGGGTATTCTCTTGAGACCCTAGTCAAGCTCCTAAGACCCTAGTCAAGCTATAACCTTTGGACACAAATTGATTCCACCCTTCTTTCTTTTTTTGCGTTTCTTGGACCAAGGGCAGAGCCCCTATAGCAGGCAGCAGTGTGTGAGGGAAGAACTGGGACGTCATTTCTGTCTTTCTTATAGTTAGACAAGTCTAGGTTTGAATCTCAGTTCTACCACTGAATAAGCACAGGTTGTTACAACTATGTTGCCAAAGCAAGTGATGTAACTATGAGCCTCAGTTTTCTCATCTGTAAGATGGGGATATTCATCACTATCTTATAGAATTGTCAGGAGGCTTTACTAATATATGTAAATACATCTGACACCTTTTAAGTATGGCACCTTTATGAATGGCACCCACACTTTGTCCCTAGACTCTGGGGTTATCTGACCTTTGTTTCCATCAGAAAAGTGGCAGCAGTAACTTAACTGGAAGCTCTGTGAATTTGCCCAGCCCGCTTGAAGGTGATTCTGGCCCTGGTGAGATTTCCATGGTAGCTGACCTGACACCCTGTTCTAAACAGGACAGAAGACAACAGTACTGTCCCATTGTAAATGGTACGTATGCTCAGCCCACGGACACCTGGAATTTAGCCCAGTGAGACTAGGGGCTGACCAATGTACCACTTGAAATGGGAAAGTACTGTTGTTTTTCTGTCTTGTTTAAAGATTTATTTTTATTGTTTTTGACAGAGAGAGAAAGAGAGAGAGAGAGAGAGAGAGAGAGAGAGAGAGAGAGAGAGAGAGAGAGAGAGAGAGAGAAGGGGGAGAGCCCAGAGCAGACTCCATAGTTGTACATTAGTTTTTTGATATAGTTTTGTTCCACAGGTGGGCACGGGGCCGTGCAGGGCAGGAACCAGGCCAGGGGCCTCCCGTATGGGAGGCTTGTCCCTGTAAGCTAAGGGCCTCCTACATGGGAAGCACGCCTCGGGCAGTAGCTGAACCAGGGGCCTTCCACATCAGAAGCTCACCCCAGTGAGAACCAAACTGGGGGCACACCCCAGTTCAGCATATGGGTTCGCACGGGCCGGGGCCAGGGTTTGGTCCTCGGACCTCGGGGCTGCAAGATGAGCTCTCAACCTGCTGAGCCATCCCGCTTCCCCTTCTGTCCTGTTTAAAACGGAACATCTGGTCAGCCTATGTCATGGCCAAGGATGAGCAGCAGGGTGGGAAGTACCACCCCCCAAAAGCACTGCACTGCTCCTTTAACATCCAGACAGAAAAAAAGGTGATGCAGCTGCAAGGGCGAGGTCTTGGCGGCCTGGCAGCCGGGCAGACAGGCTGCTCGGTGGAAAAGTGTTCACAGTCGATGGAGGCATGAGGGGTCTGCAGGGTGGAGGACAGCGATGAGGCTCAGTGGGGCTTCTGGACCCTTGGGAGATGGAGGTAGGAACCAAGCCCCAGGACAGGCCTCAGTGCCCCCCAGACATGCACAGCTCTTGTCCCCCTCTGCCTTTTATTAACCTACGAGGAAACAGGGGCACTGGGTTCCCTTCTGAGCAGAGCAGGGTATGGTCTGGGCAGGAGAGACTCCCCCAGAGTTCTGCCCCTCTCCACGTCTGCTCTGCTGGGGGCTTCCCCTGGAGTGTGTGTGCAGGAGCTGCAGACCCCTCAGACCTGGGTGTGGCTGGAGAAAGAGCTAGACCTCAGAGCAGGGAGATGTGACTCACAAGCAGCCACGCAGGGTGAGGTGGGGTTGGGGGGGGGGGCAGATGACCAGTGAGGCCAAGAGGGTTGGACCAGTGGGTGAGCACAGCAGGAGCTGAAGCAGCAGAGCTCTTGACATGCTTTGGGGAGGCTGTTCAGGAGGGTACCAGGGAGTGAGGGTGTCGGTGTTGACAATGCCACATCAGTGTGTCAGGCGGTAGGCAGGCTGGGTGCTCTGGGCACTGCCCGTTGTGCATGCACCCGCCCTGGTCTCTCAGAAGTCATGGACCAGGAGCCCTGCCCTGAGCAGGATTGCCTGCAGCTTTCTCTCTGGCGCACGGGGACTCGGTTCCACGATTCGGAGGCCAGAGAGTTTCTGCCTCTCCAGGGGCTACTGGTCAACTCTGGCTCTTCAGAAGTCTTTCCTTACACTGTTCTGAAACTTGCTTCCTTGGGGTATGGTCCTGGACCTGTCCCCTAACAATCCAGCCTCTTCCCCACCAGAGCCCTGCTAACACCTAATGACAGATTCTGCAGTTTAGGGGCAGGACCATTAGGTTTTGGAAGGTTCCCCTAGGCCAGGACAGTTGGAGAACCCCAATGCCTGAGGTATGTGTGAAGCCTTCCAGGGACAAAGAATACAGGGAGGAGAGCCTTCTAATTACAGAGTTACAGGCCAAGATAGACTTTCGTGGTTCAAATCCCAACTCCTCCATTTCCTATTCTGTGCTGTCCAACGTGGTAGCCACCAGCCACATGGGGCTATTTAAATTTAATTTTAATGTAAAACTCAGTTGCACGGTCACACCAGCTGCACTTCCAAGTGCTCAAAAGCCACGGGTGGCTGGTAGGCAGCGTATTGGATAGCACAGACTAGAGCATTCTCATCATCACAGGAAGTTCTGTTGGAGCATGACCTTGGATAAGTTCCTTAACCTCTCTGTGCCTCGGTTTTCTTTTATGAAAAATGGGGACAATAATAGAACCTAGTTCCTAAGGTGGTTGTAAAGATTAGATAACTTACAGCAAACATAACAAATAACACACAGTGCAGAGTTAGTGCTCAGTAAATGTTCAGTATTATTGTCTAGGACAAGTCAAGCAGGGCTCAAGTCCTCTCTTCCTCACAGTGACACCTGGGAACCCACCAAGCTGGCACCTCTGATATGCAGTGGCTGGAGGGCGATGGCGATTGCTTTAGCCCAGCCTGGGTCTCACCTGCTTAGTCCCCAAGCCATGCATCGCCTATGAATAGAATCAGCAGACTTTGGCTCTGTGTCAAGGTCACAGTCCCCTACCTTTCACCCACCAGGGCTTGGTGCCCCTGTTCCCTCCTGGGGTAGAGCAGGTGTGTGACATCAGCCAGAGCAGGATGCCTGGCAACACCATCTTGGGTGCCTGGGGCTTTGGCACAAAGGCCACCTAACCATGGCCAGATGGGAGGAAAGAAGGAGCGGAGTTCTGTGAGGGCTTCCCGGCCTTGCCAGCACCCAGATTCTCAGGGGAGACTCAGCCACCTGCCAGACACCAGGGCATGTTCACCTGTAATGAGCTGGGTCTGCTGGCACAGGAAGGAACAGACGCTGCCCCTGTGGCCGGAAGCAGAAATGGAGTTCTGGGAATACCCTCCCATCCTGGTGCTGCCTCCCTGCCCCCTGCTCCCTCCCCTCAGCTGCCTTCATGGTCTCTTCCTCTGTCTGCCTCTCAAGTGCTGGAGCTCCCCCAAACCTCCTTCTCTCCCCTTCTTTATACTCTCCCCACTCCTATATGAAGGCTGTCCGGAAAAATCCAGCCATAAGTGCCTCTGTTTTTCATATTACAGGGCTGGATACTTTCCGGACAGCCCTCATGTTCCTCCGTGTTTAGGTGTCAGAGAGTTTGGAAGCCATAAGAAGTGCCATACAGGAACAATGCAATTAATTTCATGATTAACGCTGGAGACAGTTTTATTAGCAGAAACTATGACGATCGTCTGTGTGTGCAAAATAAGAGCCCAGCTATAGGCTCACGCACGTATCCATGAGAAGAACAAGCTGTCAAGTGAAGTGCAATGGGCTGTTGCCATGTTTTCCCGTTAATATTCATTTATGGCTTGTTCATTTGTTTTATCGTGTGCTAGCAGACAAGTGGTAGCAAGCGCCAAAGGCTGGAGACCAATTGATGGCAGCATAACTCATAACTGAGACCAGTCTGTTCATTAACATGTTTCCCCCTTGAAACTGGGAAGTGTTAGCAGAGGTGATGCCTTTGTCCAGCGGTGCAAGGAACGCTGAAGCGCGGCTTGTTCTGCATACCTCTCCCTGAGTGGTATCATCCCTCCTTAACTCTGTAACCACCACCTCTACACCCCTGACCCCATCTCACCCCTGACTGCAGCCCTGATCTGTCTCCGAGTGCTGCCTCCTGGGTATTTCCATACGGAGACCCATCTTGAAGCTCTCAGCACTCATCAGATCCAAAACCAAACCACTTCTTGGATCTCTTATGTTGGGATCTTGGCTCCTGGAACCCCCTCTGCCGATTTGCCTAGGCCACAGCTGGCAGCTCTCCATGTCTTAAATGCCCTTGGAATCCATGCCTTCTTCTTGGCCCCGTCCTTGGACCCCGTAACCTAGAACATAGCCAAAGCCTTCCAGCTGGCCACCAGCCCTCTCCAATCTGGTCCATTCACCACCAGGTTATCTTTCACCAGGGGAATAATCACTTCAGAAGGCCCATCCCATCATGTGCTAGACCCACTTGAAGACCATGAGCGGCTCAAGGCTAATATGTGACTTGCCTTGCGCCCTAATACCTTTGCTGGGGTGTTGGTCCATTCGCTTAGCTTCCATTGGGACAGAGAGGGTAAGAGGGTCTTTGCCATTCATGGTGTGCACTCGTGTACACATGGTGTGCACATGGTGTACAAGTGCTTCTTGGATGAGTGAAAGAGGGTGGGCTGCTCCAAAATCTGCAGGGTCTCCCCCTTACCCATTCAGTACAGCCAAGACACCTCCCGATATTTTAGTCCCTTCACCATATGGACCAGAACTATTCTCCTTAACCCCTCAAAATCTCAGTGTTCTCATCTGTAAAATGGTAATAAAAAAAATGCTGGGGTGGCTTTAGGATGAACGTCCCTGGTTTGGTAACCTCGCTTCTGCACCTGGAAATTCTGCAACCTTCAGCAAGGCGCACCGCCCCTCGAGCCTCTGTTTTCTTGACTATAAAATGAGATGATGAGTAACACTTAGGGTCATGGGGAGGCCCACATGAGCTAATGCGTGCTACCTGCATTGTTGGCAAGGGAGCCTGGCACAGAGTAAACATCCATTACATTATAGCACTGGCTTATCCCCCATCCACCCACTTCCCACTGTTACTGATTCCCAGGGCATCCTTCCAAGGTTGCTTTATGAGTATGCAAATAAATGCAACAGGTGTCCCTATTTTCTCTATTTTTACACAAAATTGACATGTCCCATATGGGGAGTCAGCAAACTTTTCCCATAAAAGGCCAGATAGTAAATATTTTAGGCTACGAGTGACATATGGTTTCTGTGACTCAGCTCTGCCATTGTAGAGGAAAAGCAGTTGTAGATAATGAATGCGCTGTGTTCCAATTAATTTTATTTATGGAAACTTAAATTTGATATTCCTATGTCTTTCTCATGTCCTGAACTATTATTCTTCTTTTGATTTTTTTCAACCATTTAAAAATGTAGGAAACCATTGATAGGTCACCGTCGGTACAAAAACAGTCAGAGGGCCAGATCTGGGCAGTGTTCCGCTTTTCAGTACATCTTGGAGAGCTGTCACTATGGATGTGAGGGGGCTTTCTGTTTCAGGGCATTTGACTCCATCCTGTGGATGTGTCCTAGTTTGTCTGACCAATCCCCTACAGAAGGACACTTAAGTTGTTTCCATTCTTTACAAAATATTTTGCTATTACAAAATAGTGCTGTTATGAATAACCTTGTAGTTCCATCACTTATGACAGTGACAAGTGTCTTAGGTCAGATTCCTCTAGAGGTGGAGCTGGGAAATGGGTTTGTGTGCGTGTGCTTTATTGGGGGAGTGCTAAGTGAGGGAGGGAAGCAGAATGGGAAGGTGGAAAGAGCCAAGCACGGAATGGTCCCGGGGGAACCAAGCCAAGGCCTGACTGAGGGTGGAGCTTGCAGAGTTGCCCCACCTTGAGGCAAGGGGTTGGGGCTTTTGAACTTCTGGTTTAGGCAGTCATTGGCTTAGTGGTCAGGGTGGTGGGTGGAGATTTAAAAATGCTACATCTGGGGAAGCCAGGATGGCTCAGCAGGTTAAGCACTCGCTTTGTAGCCCTGACGATGAGGGATCGAATCCCAGCCCTGGCCTGTGTGGACCCATATGCTAAACTGGGGCGTGCCTCCCATGTGGGAGGTACCTGGCCCAGTTCCTGTGCCCTGCGTGGCCCCGCCCACCTGTGTGGAATGAAACCATGTCAAAAACTGATGAAGTACAACTATGGAGACTGCTCTGGGCCTACCCCTTCTCTCTGCTTGTCTCTCTGTCAAAAACAGTAAAATAAATTTTTTAAAATGCTACATCAGAGTAGTTTTCACTTGTACATCTCTTAGAATGAAAGAAGTTGAGCAGATTTTCATATGTTTAAGAAATATTTGTAGGGTTGGGGTTATTTTTGTTTTGTTTTGTTTTGTTTTGTTTTCTGGGTACTGTTCATACTCCTTTGCTGATATTTTCTTTAAGCCATTAGTCTGTCTTTTTAGTTTCTAAGAGCTCTCTATATATTATAGAAATTGGTTCTTTGTCTGGGATAGGCGTTGCACATATTATTTCAGTTTTGTCATTTATCTTTTTTACATTGTTTATGGTGAATGTGAATTTGTTGGGCATCTCTTCCACAGGTAATTGGTATCAAGGGTTCCATTAAGAAATGGCAGGGGCTAGATACAGGCCACAGTTTGGGAGCAGGGCCTAGTCCCTACAAGTCTCAGAATGTCAGAACTACATGGGACCAGAAAACACCTTCATTTTGCAGTCAAGGGTCCTGAAGCCCAGAGAGGCTAAGTGACTTGGCCAGAATACCCAGCCAAAGCCTGGTGATTCCACCTAGGCATAGGCACTCCCACTGGACTAGCTGCTGGTCTTAGCTCAGTCCCCCACTGGAGGGCACCTTCATTTCCCCAGAGTTGGCAAGAAGGCAGCCCAACAGAGAGCACTCTTCTGGTGCAGGCAGGGTGTGGACATCCTGAAAAGAGAGGGCGCAGAGACGCTGCTCCCCAGTGCAAACCCCTGTGCCACGGTTGTCTCTGCAGGAGCCTGGGTGAGCTCAGCCAGACCCACACCTCCCAGCAGCACGTGGGGCCGTCCCGGACTGTCCGACTGTACCCTGCCTCCTCGGCCAGTGGTCAGTTGACTTCCAACGCCCTGCCTGCAGGGCCAGGCCTTGAACGGAGGGATGGCGCCCAGCAGGCCACATATCTGGACCACCTGTCATCCTCCTGGGGTAAGGACTCCCTGTCTCAGGGTCCTGAAAGAGCAGGACATCTGAATCTCTGACCTTCTCCCCACCTCACTTCCCTCCACTCTCCCTGAGGGGCTGAGTTGTCAGCTGCTCCTCATCCTTTCAGCCAATCAACCATCAGTTGTAGAGTGCCTGCTTGTGCCAGGCTGAGGGGTCCCAAAGCAGCTGATCAGGACTTTGCCCCTTTGAGATCCTTAGACCTTGAGTGTTCCACGTCTGCCCCATGTGTCACCTTTACCGCCTTCACTTCCTTCATGTCTTGCTATCCTTCCTGCAAACCCCACCTCATCCTTCCTGCAAACCCCAACCTTCCCGGACCAATCCGATCAGGTGCTTCCTTAGCACCCACAGCCAGGCCTCTGCTTCCCAGAGGAAAGGACAGAGCGTCCCTGTGGATTCATGCCCGTGCACATTCTTGGTCATTGCTGACAATCTCTCCATGTGTGCCCAGATGCTCTTTCTCATTCCTGAGGGCAGCTTCCACTTTCCCAGCTCCAATCAGTCAGCATGTGGACATGCCTGCCACCTCCCTGCCCATCTGCCCACCACGACACACAGTGCTGCCTTACCTCAACCCATGCCCGAGCTGACTGCCTTTCTTTTTTTATGTTTCATTTTTAAAATTGAGGTGAAATTTACATAACAAAAAATTACACTTTAGGGGATGTTGGGATAGCTCAGCCACTGAGTACTTGCCTCGCAATCATGAGGTCCAGATTCGATTCCTAGCCCCAGCCCTTGCAAACTCATATGCTGAACTGAGGTGCAATTGGTGACAGCTGGGATGGTTTGGTGACAGAGTTATTCACCTCACATGCAACAAACCTCCAGTTCAGTTCCCACCCCACACAGCTCTATATCCACCTGTGTGGAATGAAACCATGTCACAACTAATGGTGTACAACTATGGAAACTGCTCTAGGCTCTCCCCTTCTCTCTCTCTCTCTCTCTTTCTCACCTTCTCTCAAACAATAAAATAAGTCTTTAAAAAATTACACTTTATGGGGAAGCTGGGATGGTTCAGTGGGTTAAGTGCTCACTTTGCAGCGCCGGGGACGAAGGACAGACCCAAGTGCTGAACTGGGGAGTTCCCCCAGTTCAGTTCTCTCCCTGTCTCTGTATCTCTCTCTCTCTCTCTGTCAAAAACAATAAAAAAAAATTACACTTTAAAGTATACATGTCAGTGGCTTTCACAGTTCTGCACAACTGTCATCATTGTCTAATTCCATAACATTGTCATCACTCCAAAAAGAAATCCCATAGCCATTAAGAAGTCACTCCCTATTCCTTCCTCTCCCCAGACCCTGGCCCCACTGATCTACTTTCAATCTCTGTAGATTTGCATATTCTGCACGTTTTGTTTAAAGGGAATCATACAGTCTGTGGCTTTTTGTGCCAGGCTCTTTCACTTAATATAATGTTTTTGAGGTTTATTCATGTTGTGGCATGTGTCAGTACTTTGTCCCTTTTTAGGGTTGATGAGCTCCTTTCTCATCATCTTTTTTTTTTTTTTAGATTAGTCTATGCCTTTATTGCTGTGCAGGCCCTCATCATCTTGATAAGAAGGTGTCCTTCCTTTGATCTAAAGCACACACACGCTTTCTTGATTCCTCTGGAACGCTAGGCCCTCACCTGTCCACCCCTGCCCCCTCTGCCCTCCCACTTCAACGTGTGCCTCCCAGCCCATTCCCAGCAGCACATATACTTGCTTACAGCTCTCTGTCTGTCTGTCTCTCTCTTCGTCTCTGTGTCTTCTCTCTCTCTCATTTC
This sequence comes from Craseonycteris thonglongyai, assembly GCA_004027555.1. Classification (NCBI taxonomy): domain Eukaryota; kingdom Metazoa; phylum Chordata; class Mammalia; order Chiroptera; family Craseonycteridae; genus Craseonycteris; species Craseonycteris thonglongyai. Next base: position 96,589 of record PVKE010001119.1, read on the forward strand.
TCCTGCCTCCCCATCCACCTACATACCCAGCTCAGAAGGTCTTCATCCCCCACACCTCCTCTTTGATCTCTTCCTGGAATTCTTCAGTGATTTCCCACTACCAACCAAATAAAGTGCCAGATCCTTGTTCCTGCAGTCAGGCCCTCCACAGAACCTGACTCTAATCATTCTTTCAGGCTTTATCTTCCTTCAGTTCTCTTAGAAAGCTCTTCACTCCCACAGACCTGAACTGCATTTTGATCTCGGCCCCTTAGTTCAAAGCCCAGGGGAACTCCTTGCAACTCAATCTGCTTTGAGCCTATTTCCTTCCCTGTGAAATGGAAATATTAGGTTGAATATAGGAACATTGCCAATATTCAGCCATTCTAACCTACAAAAATGGCAACTTCTAATGAAATGGTTCAACCTAAAATAATACTCAAGAGGGGTGAGAGTTACTGTGCATAAAGCATGAGCTTAGTTGGTTGCACATGTTTGCCCCTCAATAAGTGCTAGACTGTGAGCCTAAGGTCTTGCCCTGCCCCACTCTGGAACCTGGCATCCAGTGGGTACATAGCAAGTGCCCTTGGGATGGATTCAGCCCTGGCTCCTTGGGCCTTTCTAACCATCCTCTGGAGGTCACAGCTGTGCCTCTCAGCCCTGCCCCCTGGACCCAAGCCCTCTCTCTGCAGGGCTGAACCTCACGGAGAAAATCAAGAAGATCAAGATTGTCTTCACTCCTACTATCTGCAAGCAGACCTGTGCGCATGGGCACTGTGCCAACAGCTGTGAGCGTGGCGACACCACCACCCTCTACAGCCAGGGTGGTCACGGGCACGACCCCAAGTCTGGCTTCCGCATCTGTGAGTCCCTTCCACCCTCAGACGAGGGTTCCTGGCTGCCCCTGTCTCCCAAGTAACTGTGGGGTGGAGAAAAGGCATGAAGGGGCTCTTTAGGAAGGCAAGGACTAATAATATAAAATAATATTGAATGTCAAAATGAATACATAATAAATAAATAAATAAAGCATAAAAATTAAAAAAGGCAAGGGCTGGTTATTATCTACCCTTCTCCATTCCTGTGCATCTGGAAAGCCCCTGCATTTCAGGGGATGCTGGGATTCCAACCAAGCAGATTTGGAGTACTGCTCCCCTTGTTTCTCCATTGTCACCCACCCATGACGTGGTGGGTGCTGCTATGTCCTTCCACACTGCCGGTAACCTTGAGGTTGATGTTGTAGATTTCTGCCAAATCCCCTGTCTGAATGGAGGCCGCTGCGTCGGCAGGGACGAGTGCTGGTGCCCTGCGAACTCCACTGGGAAATTCTGTCATCTGCCCACCCCACGGCAGGAAAGGAAGCCTCCAGAGAGGGGCTCCCGCCACAGGGCCCCAGTGGAGGCCCCCTTGAAGCAGTCCACCTTCACACTGCCTCTTTCCAACCAGCTGGGTGAGTGCAGGGCTCCGGGTGCGGGGCTGGGGGTGCACACTGGGTCACAGGGTAGCGTGGGTGCAGGCATCTGGGGGAGGGGATAGGAAGCTGTCTCCAGGCCTTTCTTCACAGCCCAGCGTCCCTCCCTCTCGCCCATCCTCAGGGCTCAGTTTCTTTTCCTAAAGGAATTCATCAGTCTTTTTGCCCTTACCCCCTACTGGGTGCTATGTGTGCCACAAAAGATTGTAAGGACAGGGTCTTGCCTTCAAGAAACCCGCAGGCCTGGACAATAGAGGGAGGATGGATGAGAAAGAGTATAATAGCATCTTAAAACACTTCATTTCCTCTGCTTCCCATTATCAAGTGCCAAATAAAGAACATAGGTGGTCGTGGGATGCAGAGCCTCCGAAGCCCCGGGTATTCAGGGCCGGCTGCATGGAGGAGGTGGGCTTCTGTTAGGCTTTAAACAACGGGCAGCCTTTGGTTAAGCAGAGAGGGTTTGCTCTGCAGAGGGACTGGCTCGAGTGAAGGCATGCAGCTGGGATCGTGCAGGGGTATTGGGCTGGAGGTAGGGGTCGTAGGGCTTGCACAAGACTGTGGGGAAGGTGGACTCAGGACAGTTAGTTTCGAAGTTGAAAGGCAGGGAGGGAAGGAGGGTGCACTTCATCCTGTCCTCACTGGGGGGTCGTGCTGGGGTACTGAGTGAAGAAATGGAAGGAGTATTTGGGGGCGATACAACAGCCAGCGGCCCCCCAGGCCCAGGGCTGGCAGGCGCTCTTCGGAGGGTGGGGCCCTGTTTCCCTGACTGACCCCAGCCCCTGTGCCCAGCCTCTGTGAACCCCTCCTTGGTGAAGGTGCACATTCACCACCCGCCTGAGGCCTCCGTGCAGGTCCACCAGGTGGCACGGGTGCGGGCTGAGGCCGAGGGTCCCCCAGAGGAGAACAGCGTGGAGAGCAGACCCTCGCTTCGGCTCCCTGCCAGCCCTGGCCGCGGCCACTGGGACACCAACAGCATCCTCACGCGCTCCGGAGAGGCCCCCCGGCCGCGGCCCCCAGCTGCGGCCAGGCCTCGGGGGCTGCTGGGCCGATGCTACCTGAGTGCTGTCAACGGCCAGGTGAGAACATAGCTCGCATCTCAGTCCTGGAGGCTTCCAGGGTAGGGGTTGCCTCCGCCCCTTCTCCGTCTCTCTCCTCCTTGTTCTCATGGAATGTGAAACCCTGTGGAGCCTCCCATTCCCCAGATGGGAAAACTCAGGGCATAAAAGAGCTTGAGTGAGGGGAGGCTGGGCCCCCTGTCTGGGCTCCACAAGGCACCTGTCAGTGACAGACATGTAGAAGAGGACCCCAGGGTGGCCCCCTCTGCAGGGTCACCATTGAATCCTGTGCTATCCTGAATCTAAGTCCAGGACCCTCCCATGCATGGTCAGTGGGGCCAGTAGATCTGGCAAGAAGGAGGAGTTTGGTATTTAGTTGAGATCGAGGCCCCAGAGATATGGAATGAGCAAATGCAGGTTAAACCCCAAAGCCTTGCTGGTGCAACAGTGAGAGACAGCCCACCCCCCTCTGGAAGCATCAGAGTCAGTGACAGGAAATCAGGTGAGCTTTTCTGAGCCCAGGCCCCTAAGAATAGGGGCCAAGCCACCTGCGGGATGTCTTTCTTGGGGTTGCCAGAAATTCCTCCTGAGATTAGGGAACTGGAGGAGGTGTGGAATAGCAAGGCACAGGGACACTGAGTCCCCAGGCCCTCCCTGACCTCAGCTTGTGGCGTCCCTGACCAAGCCTGGACCTGCCCACGGGGAGGGTTGGTACTGTGAGTGACCTTGGAGATTGATGGAGGAAAGCCCATCTTTTGGAACCCTCTGTCTGTGGGCTGGGACATGGAAGGGAGCAGTTTGCAGATGGGCACAGAGAAGATCTGGTCGTGCCTGGGACCTGTCCCCACCCCTGACCCCGAGTTTAGAACTTGGTGGAGTGGACTAAAGGCTTCTCTGCTTCCTTCCATCAGCTGACTCTCTCCTGCCTCCCTGGGGTGGGGGTATCCTTTGGCAAAATGTGGGGGGGAGGGAGCTCTTGTCTCAGGCTTTCCTGGGACATCTCTGTGAACAGAGGGGGAGGGAAGAAGTGGTGACAGGTGTTCATGGCCTTTTTTCCAGTGTGCCAACCCCCTGCTGGAGCTGACTACCCAGGAGGACTGCTGCGGCAGTGTGGGAGCCTTCTGGGGGGTGACCTTGTGTGCCCCGTGCCCACCCAGACCAGGTGAGTGCTGGGTACCAGTGTCTAGGGTTGTAGGGGAAGCTCTGCAACGGCCCAGCCTCTGCTGAAACCCCCTACCCACCTCTCACCAGGGTCTCCAAGGCCAGGCAGGTAGATCATGCTGGCAAACCCAGCAGCCTTTCCAGATCTGCTTTGAGGATGCTTCTGACTCAGACAGTTTGGACCATCTGGGGGTGCAGCCTGGCTTACCTGCTCCAGCTGAGTGCCTGGGAGGAGTTCCCCCCTCTTGCCAGTTGTTCTTGCTCAGATTTTAGGATCCCATCCCATGCGGGTCCCTCTTCTACCTCTGGGCCTCCTCCCATATACCCCTACCCAGATCCCCGGGGCCCAGAGGTCATGATTTGGTGACTCCGTGTTTCTCTCATTGGCTCCCTGGAGGAGACCCCAGGTGTTCTCCTTACCTCCTGCTTCCTGCCTCCAGTCCTTGAATCAAGATCAGGTGTCTGTTTCAGAATGTCTGCCCTCTTTTGGGTACTGGGAAATCCTAACAGGTGTTCATTCTCTCACTCAGCAAATACTCGCCGAGTGCCTGGCGAGTGCCAAGCACTAAGAGAATTCAGGAGTGAGCAAAACGCTGCCCTCGTTGGCATTGACTTGCCGTTGAGAGGCTGTGATGAGGTTCCTGTGCCTGAAAATGGCTTCTGTCTGCTTAGCCAGTCTTCCCCCTTCAAGCCTCCCCCCTGGGCCGGGACCTGCCGTCTATTTCTCCTGCCTGTCAGCACTCAACTCCGTGGGTCAGCTTTGTGGAGGGCCTGGACCCGAGCCCAAAGGTGGGGGGTGGGCAGGGCTATGCCTAACTTCAGACTTGGCTGTGGAGCAGTGACCATATTTTCCAAACTAAAAATAAGTGTGGACGGTTTCACAGTGTGATAGAAGTTTTGGTGAAGCAGCAGAGAGTAGCATTAAGCTTCCAGGCTTGAATGTTTAACACATACCAAGTGCCAGTCCCAGCAGTGCCTGCTGACCTCGCTCTGCTCCATCTCTGACCTGCAAGATGGAGGCAGCGACAGTGCCAGCGTCGCAGGGCTGCGGTGGAGAGTACAATGATGCATGTGCCTAGCGTTAGAGCCATAAATGGTAGATGTCAATGTTATGATTAGAAAGTACGTCTCCAAAAAGGGAAAAGGGAACAGGACCCACTGCCCCACTTGGAAGACTGCGTTGCACTGCTCAGCATCTCCCCCTGCAGGCCACAGCTGTTTTTGCCATTTTTCTTCTTCCTGCTGACCCTTGAGACTTCCATGTGACTGACTCTTGACATTCCATTCGGTCAACTACTATTTACACTGATGAAACAACTCTATTTTTTAAACATTTATTTTATTGGGTTTTTTTGTTTTTGTTTTTTGTTCTTGTGAATTTTGACTACAGTGTCTTTTTTTTTTTTTAATTGTTAAATTTATTGGGGTGACATTGATTGGTAACAATTAGACAGTTTCCGGATGTACAAGTCCACATCACATCACCTATGCATCGCATTATGTGCTCACCTCCCAGAATCAGCTATTTTATTGTTTTTGACAGGGAGAGAGACAGAGACAGAGAGAGAGAGAGAAGGGGGAGGGCCCAGAACAGTCTCCATAGTCATACATCATCAGTTTTTCAACATGGCTTTGTTCCACACAGGTGGGCAGGGGCCGCACAGGATGGGAGCTGGGCAGGGGGGGCCTCCTGCATGGGAGGCATACCCCCATGAGCTGGGGGCCAAACCAGGGGTCTCCCACATGAGAAGTTCACTCTAGCAAGAACCAAACTGGAAACACACCCCAGTTCAGCATAGGCATCTGCATAGGCTGCCGGGGATTGGGATTCGATCCTTAGACCTTGGGGCTGCAAAGTGAGAGCTTAACCCACTGAGTCATCCTGGCTTCCCCGAGATGAAGCAGCCTTTTTATTATTATTATTATTTTTTTTTTTAATATTTATCTTTATTGTTTTTGACAGAGAGAGAGATACAGAGACAGAGACAGAGAGAAGGGGGAGGGCCCAGAACAGTCTCCACAGTTGAACATCATTGGTTTTTCCATATAGTTTCATTCCACAGGTGGGCGGGGCTGCACAGGGCAGGAACTGGGCCGGGGTCTCACCCCGGTGAGAACTGAACTGGGGGCACTCCCCAATTCAGCATATGGGTCCGCATGGGCCAGGGCTGGGATTTGATCCCTGGTCCCCGGGGCTGCAAAGTGAGTGCTTAATCCACTGAGCCATCCCGGCTTCCCCAACTCTTTTTTTTAAATAAAGATTTATTTTATTGCGTTTTGACAGAGAGAGACAGACAGAGATAGACAGAGAGAATGGGGAGGGCCCAGAGCAGTCTCCATAGTTGGCAACATTAGTTTTCCATATAGTTTCACTTCACAGGTGGGCGCAGGGCAGGAACTGGGCCGGGAGCCTCCCGCATTAGGCCCCGTTCAGCACTTGGGTCCACCTGGGTCAGGGTTGGGATTCGATCCTTGGGCTCCAGGGCTGCAAAGCAAGCGCTTAACACGCTGAGCCATCCCAGCTTCCTCAAGATGAAGCAACTCTTGAAAGTGCCCCTCATGTGCAGGCCCTGGACAGACAATGGAGAATGAGGTGGAAACAGTGTCTCCCCTCTCCAAGCTTACAGTCTAGTGGGGGATGGAGAAAGAGTACTAGTGCTGTGACTAGACAGCACCAAATATGGTGGGAACAGACAGCAGAACTGGACCCCAAGAGGTCCTGTAGCCCCTTTGTGCAAATTAGGGAAAGGTGCCCCTTCTATATGTTCAAAACAGTCTAACCCAGGCTGCCAATTCCCTTCGAAGTGGCGCTTTTGTGCCGTGCACAACCTGCACATCTATAGACACCGTGGGGTAGGAAATCCCGGCTGGAAGTGGAGGGTTAGGGCAAGCTCCTTATAGGAGGTGACATTCAGGATGATTATTAGAGTAGGCGCATCAAAGAAATGGGGAAGAGCTTAGCCAGCCAAGGAAATTGCTTCTGCAGGTGAGACCGAGAGAGGGAGAGATATTTCCTGGAGCACAGCACACCCCAGGCTGGGTCCCCACCCCCTCCCTGTCCCAGGTATCGCCTCCCACCACCTCTCCCCCACTGCGTTCAGCACATCTCAGCAAGCGGGGCACCACAGTGCAGACCCTGGAATGTCAAGCATTCCAGCACAGCAAAGAGCATAATCACAAAGACCAGGGCAGTGTAAACATTCAAAACACGTTTAAGTGCAGCTGGGCATTGTGCAGAGAAGGGGCAAGAGCTGGCAGCCTGTTTGTGTTGACAGTGTGCCAGGCACCTCGCTCCACGCCCAGGCCTGGGGCCAGGCCGGGGACGTTTCTTTCAGTAGGCACGACAGGCAAGCTACTGTGCAAGTCAGCGGAAGAAAAGGCCAGTGGCCTTGCTGGGATTGGGATGGTGGCAAGACAGGCAGGGCTTCTGGATTCTAGAACATTCTCAGCCCTGGTGTCTTTGCCCCCCGGAGCCTCTGTTTCTCCTCTGGTAAAATCAAGCTGTGTCCCTCCAAAAACAGCTTTGTCATCCCCAAAGGCTTTGTCATCTGGTGGTCTAGCAGAATCGGGTGTGAGGGATGTAATACAGCCCACAGTGGGGAAACCATGTGACTTCACAGCTTCTGCTAAATCCCCTTTGGCTTCTGGGGCCCTGTGCTGGACTGTTGAAGAAGATCCCTGCAGAATGCTGTTATTTCTAACATGGCAAAGGGCCATCTTGACGTCTCAATTACGTAGCACAGACAAATCTCTTTTCTTCCAGGAAAGTTCCTTCACATCCTCTTTCTCAGAGAGATGGCTCCGTCCATCTGAGCTAGCCTATGGACCCCCTTCTCCCTTCCCTCTGAGTGACAGAGGCAGCTGACCTTCCTGACTCCGGGGGAGTTATCAAATGTCGCTGCTCAGAGCTTCTGAAGTCCCCCTGCCAGGGCCTGGAGAGAACCTGGCTCTCAAAAGCCACTTTGATGAAAGCTACATTTTTGAGTTTTCATCTGAGAAAGACAGACATCTGGGTTGACTGGAAAGTTGGCCGCTGCCCCATCTGGCTTGGCTGTGGCTGTGTCAACCCCAAGGCCCCTCTGCTGGGGCAGGCGGGGCTGGAGCACTTGAGGCCCGCAGTGGTGGGCTCCCACTGCGTGCCAGGAGATCAGCTTTCCATCTGCCTGGCATGGGACGAGTTCACCTCAGAACCCAGGCCCCGCCCTGTGTCTCTAGGGAGAAGTGACTCTTGCTCTGCCCCTTTGAGAATTCTGCAGCTTTCTCTCTCTCTCTTTTTTAATGAAGATTTATTTTATTATTTGAGAGAAGGTAAAAGAGAGAGAGAGGGAGACAGAGAGAAGGGGGAGGGCCCAGAGCAGTCTCCATAGTTGCACATCATTCGTGGTTGACATGGTTTTATTTCACACAGGTGGATGCAGGGTCATGCAGGGCAGGAACCAAACCAGGGGCCTCCCACTTGGGAAGCCAGAACCTTCACCTCCATCCCCGTGGTTACCAGTTGCCCCACAGTTCAGCATGTGGGTTTGCAAGGGCTGGGGCCGGGAATTGAACCCCAGACCTCACAATAGTGAGGCAAGTGCTCAACCGCTGAGCTATCCCAACATCCCAGCTTTCTTTCTTTAAAATGATAATAGCCACCAGTTATTGAACTTTTACACTAGGCGAGGCTTGTTACTCATCAAATTGTTACAACAACCTGCCAGCTTAGGCTCTATCCCCATTTGACAGATGAGGAAGATGAAGTTTAGAAAAGGCTGAGGAACTTGTTCAAGGTCGTTGTTAGGACAAGCACAGCTAGTGTTCAAACACCACAGTGTGTCTGATTCTCAGCTGACCAGGATCTCCCTAATTATTCTGGGGAGGCCTGGGCTTGCCTGAAACCAATGAAAATCTGTACCCCAGACTGGAATTTCACAGAATTTCACATGCTAACAATATTTCTAGGAGGATGTATTTCATGAGTTACGTGTGCATGAAGGACAATGGCCTTCAAGAAAATCGGGGTTGAATGGACAGCCACCTGCAGCCCAGGCCTAAGCGTTAACAGAGATGTGTTGAAAGAATTGTCCCAGAGAAAAGTAAGTTGGCTTGTTCTGAGTGGTTCAGGAAGGCAAAAGCCGATGTGTGGATGTTTCTGGTAAGCAGAGCGCAACTCGAAACCGAGCACAAGGAACAGCTAATTAAAAACTGCAGCCCTGGGGAAGCCGGATGGCTCAGTGGGTTAAGTGCTCACTTTGTAGCCCCGGGGACCGAGGATCGAATCCCGGCCCCGGCCCATGCGGACCCATGTGTTGAACTGGGGAGTGCCCCCAGTTCAGTTCTCACCGGGGTGAGACCCCGGCCCAGTTCCTGCCCTGTGCAGCCCCGCCCACCTGTGGAATGAAACTATGTGGAAAAACCGATGATGTGCAACTATGGAGACTGTTCTGGGCCCTCCCCCTTCTCTCTGTCTCTCTCTCTGTCAAAAACAATAAAAATAAATCTTTAAAAAACAAAACAAAACAAAACAAAATTGCAGCTCTTCAGCAACATAATGTGTGTGCCCAGAGCACTGAGCTCCCGCTCTGAGGACAAGTTTGTAGAAGACTTGGGGAGGGAAATTGATTTGGGGGGTGAATGCAGGTTTAGATTTACATCAGAAAATTTGTTTGAAATGCTCAACGGAAAGAAAGCTTGAGTTTGGCTTGGTTGTGTCAGGGGCCTAGCTCACAAGGAGTGTGACAGGCACAGGTTTGTAACGCCAGCCTCCCGGGGCGGGTGGGCGTATGACAGTGATTTGGGCATGAGGCCAGGTTGGAGCAGAGAAATGTGAGCAGATCACAGCAGCAATGTCATTATTGTGATGATACTGTGCCAAGCACTGTGCTGAGCGCTTTATCATTTCATGTTATATGCTAACAGTATCTCTAGGAGTTGGATGTTAATATTTTTATTTCACAGGTAAGGAAATTGGGTCTGAACTCCCAGGTCTATGAGACCCCAGGCCCCTGTTTCTAGCTGCTCTCTAATTTGCGCCCTATGCTGCCCCTTGTGCGCTGACGTTCACTAAACTAGAGGACCCCGAGGTGGGGACACGCTGTGCTGGGGTGGGGTTCCTCTTCTCTGGGGCTCTGGGTGAGATGCCCAGCCTTCTGCACTAAAGAAATGGGGTTTTCAGAATTCCACTTGATGGGCTGGAAAAGGCAGTGTCTGTTTGACTTGAGGGTGTTCCGAGAGCTTCTTCCAAGGGACTCGAAGCCTCTTGGGAGTTGTGTCTGGGCTCAAGTTAGCACCCTCCCTACCCAAGCGGGGATGTCACTGACACGTGGCATCTCTGGCCTGGCGAGCTTTGAGGACGGATGGGGTGGGGTGGCCAGAATGGTGCCTATCTAAGCCAGGGGTCTAACCAGCCAGCCCCCTCTCTACCTCACTGTCTGTGGTGACCAAAATGCCCATTTTGGCAGTCAGAACCCATCTTGGGGTGGAATTTCCACAAGTGTTGGGGAGATCCATTAGGATTTCACCAAGAAGGAACATGTGAAATAATGGACAGTATGCTAATTACCAACACGTGACAAGCATCATGCTTAGAGTTGTACATGACTCTTTAGTTTTCACAATAACTCCTGAAAAAGAAATTGTCATCCCTATTTTACTGATAAGAAAACCAAGGCTCAGAGAGTTTGAGTAGCTTGCCCAAGTCTCTCCAGCCAGTGAGGGGCAGCAGGCCAACGTGCTATCCTTGAAACTGTATGAAGATGGATGGAAGGAAGGAAGCAAGGAAGGAAGGGAGGAAGGGAGGAAGGGTGGGATCCTTGGGGAACATCTATGGGACTATAACAGGCATTGGGTTAGCTTCAGTCGGCCATTGATTGTTTCAAAAAGTTAATCCTCACAGCAACCCACAAACAGAGTTTCTGTCTCCACTTCTACAGAAGAAAAACTTAAGGCTGAAAGAGGTTAAGGTATGTGGTCCTGGTCACACAGTTCTTCAGACTGGACCAGGAATTGAACAGGGCTCTTTCCCCGATCTGGGGAGTAGACGTTTCTCTCCAGGTATCCTGAGGTTTGCAAATCAGCGTTTCAGCTCCAGCCGGCTCACATGCCCCTGTATATGGAGCTCAGCCTCATCCAGCATGTGTGTGTGTGTGTGTGGGGGGGGGGGGTCTCTGGGCAGAGGGGTAAGTGACAGAAGACTCTCCACATCTCTCTGGTGCAGCCATCTGTCATCGCAGGTTTGAAATCGATATGGCTAATAAACAGCCCAGTGGCCAGACTTGTGTCTCTTCCTCCTCCCTGAGCTCTGCTGTGGAATCAGAGCCAAAACTGTCTCCAGCAATTAGCTTGCCCTTGTTGAGGCCTCCCTGGGAGGCCCAGCAGCCAAGGGGGGAGAATTAGAATTAGGCACGGGCAGGCTGCAGCCAAGGGCCCGAACTTCCGTCCCAGTCAATAGGTGCCCAGGCTGAGGTGCAGCAGTGAACAGACAACCTCGGGTCAGGCACTGGGAGACCCGAGGTCCCAGCACACAGGGCTCCGGTTTTCTTAGCAGGAAAGTTACACATCTCTGCCCTACGTGATTCATGGGCATTTTGTGATATTCAGACTCCTTGGAGTTCAGGTTGGTCCCAGCAGATCCCTCCGTAGCTGCTTTGCCTTCCTTGGGTCTAAGAGTCCCAACTACAGGGTCACCAGCAGTTCCCAAGGATCTCCTTGAAGTACCCTTGGGAATCGGCTTAGCCACATTCTCTTTCTCCAGATCTCACAAATCCTGCTATCTCTAGTCTCCAACCCCTTGTTTGATCCTTAATCTGGCTGAGAGGCTGTGAGGGGTAGTATAGGTTCTTTACCATTTCCTTTATTCTGCGTGGCACCTTGATTACATACGTTGTAGAGCATTAACCCAGCATCTAATTAGTTCTGGCTTCCTGGATATCCTCATCTTTTTCTTTGTTTCTCATTCATTCTCTTGATCCCTTGGGGAAAAAGTAGGGAGGGGGCTTATAAGGGAGGGTTCCCAGGAAGTTTGATACACTTTCTACTGGGCAGATGGCTCCCTGGGGCTTCCTGATCCTTGGCCTAGACAACTTCTAAGACTTGCATGAATTCAATCATTTATTTATTTGAGGCAGTAGAGAGGAATATTCTGAATTTATCCTCTGGGGGCAGATGCCTGGAATCAGAATCCTGGCTCCATTCACCTACTGGGTGACCTTGGGCATGTTCCCTAACCTCGCTATGCCTTAGTTTTTCTCATCTGTAAAGTGGGTATATTATTATTATAGTAAGTACCTCCAAGGGCTGTTATGGGGATTAAGTAATACATATAAAGCCTTTATACTAGGGCCTGGCCCATAGTGAGTGCTGTTTTAGTGTTTGTTGTTATTACTCATTCTATTTTGATTGGGTGCCTATGCTGTTCCATGTGCTGTGCTTGGCTCTAGACAAAGCAGTGACAAAGACAAGGTCCCTGTTCTCACAGAGCTTAGGCTTTATTGGGGAGATGGGCAAGCAAATCAGCTGTCACAGAGCAGCACAGTAAGTGCTATGACAAGGGAAAGCCTGTGTGTGTTGGGAGCACTTGAAAGGCGTGCCTGGCATGGGTGGGTAGGGGTGATACCTGCCCTCGTCCCTCACTGTGAATCACACGGCTCAAATGCTGGGGGAGTGGGGCTTCTCATCTCCCAGCCTCTTTCCCATTTTTCTGTCCCAAAGTCAGCATTTTCTGAATCCACATTAATGTCCACACAGTGAACATTCAGCCCAGAGCCTAGCCCTCCTGGTGGAGCAACACGCAAACCTCGGGCAAGACCACCCGTAGCAGGAACAGATTTGACAACTTATATTGGCATTTTTGTATGATTTATTTTTATTGTTTTTGAGAGAGAGAGAGAGACAGAGACAGAGAGAAGGGGGAGGGCCCAGAGCAGTCTCCATAGTTG
>PVKE010001120.1:0-10320 GCA_004027555.1 Craseonycteris thonglongyai
GGTGCTGTGGCCTCTGACCTCAGGCCGCTCCTGAGTGTGGGGTCTCCTGCATGTAGGGGAGCCTGTGCACTGAGCCATTGTCCCTCCCTCTGTGCCAGGGCTTCCGGCTGCTCCTGGCGAGCCCCAGTGTTTGCCTCAAACTGTTCCAAGAGAAGCAAGAGGCGGGCTATGGGGAGGCGGCCCAGTTTGATGGTGAGTGCCAATGAGTGGTCACCTTGCAGGGACCCTGCCCTCTCATCGTCAGCCCTGGGCACTGCCGACGGCTTTCCTGACTGTGCCCTGCTTATGGGCCTTTTGTCTTCAGATCTTTGAGCTCAGAGCCAGAATCACGAATTCTCCTGACTCTCACATGGAAGCTCTTTCTTGGGAAGGGGGTCCTGGAGACCAGAACATTGCCCCAGGGACACGCAAGGGGGTCACCTCCTCCATACAGTGGGCAGTCCCTGGGCACACTCCAGGAGAGCAAGGGAGCAGCAAGCACTGCGCATGCCAGTCTGTGCTGGGCACTCTCGAGTTCTTGCCCCTTTGGAACCCTGCCACCCCCATCCCTCACCCCTTTTCCCTTTTCACTAACATGAAAACTGAGGCTCAGAGAGAGAGTTGGCTTGCCCAGGGCCCTGCCACAGGGAGCAGCAGCGCTAGGGGGGAGGACTGGGTGGGTGGCCAGGACCCCTCTGTGGACCTTCCTCTGGGAATTGACAGACCCTCCAAGGGCTTGGTGGGCCCCTCGAGCCCCTCCCCCTTCCCCACTCCAGACCTCAGTGCTCTCACCTGAGGAATGGAGCATTGGAAGACATGTGGAATAACCTGTGGCCCCGACAGACCTGGGTTCAAGTCCTGGTCTGGCCACTTGCTGGCTGTGAGCTCACGGGTGTGTTCTGAACCCCTCAGTGCCTCAGTTTCCTCGTCTCTGAATTGGGGGTGATAATTAACCCTACCTGGCACTGTTTAAAGGCTAATAATAAATTCAGTAGGGGACCCAGATTATGGATGTTCAGTGACAGGTGTACTGTAATGAGTAGACCCTGAGCCCGGAGTCCCTTCTCAAGGAGTCTGTGATCCAGCTCCAGGATTTACTCACAACTAGCACCTGGTCCCATCAGGGTTTCCAGTCTCAGGCTTTCTCCAGCCTAGCTTTCCACAGGGCACCGAGGTGGGAGGGAAATCCTGGACGGGATTATGCAGCCTCAGGCCCGGGGTAGCCGGCCTTTCTCAGGGCGTTTCTCCCTGAGCCCCCATACTACTGACTTTTCTCTCTCAGGGTTGGCACACCAGGTGAAGAAAAGCATTAATGAGATGCTGGCAGACAGAAGCCTCCGGAGTGACAGTCTCTATGTCCAGGTGAGGGACAGGCCTGCTCCCTGTTCTTGGAGGTCCCTCCCCCTCCAGAACAGCTGGGGTGGGGGTGCAGGGTTCAGCCCCGGGCCTCTGACTATCCTGAAGGAGGCTGAAAGCTGTGGGTAGAATAGGGCCTCTGCCCTTGGGAACCCACAGTCTAATGGAAGAGACAGCCATGCTGGTGTGAGGAGGGAGAGCTGTCCCTGCTCCGAGGAAATGACAGGTTTCCGAGGGTGCAGAACTCCATTCTCACTGGAGGAATCTGGTGAGTGAGAGAGAGGTGCAGACACGGGGCCTGGGCTGCAGGGAGTCAAGGAGATCTGGGGAGGACAGTGGGCAGAGGGGGTCTCAGGAAGGGGCAGGGCTCACGCCTGTCAGAGGCCCAGTAGATGCGAGGAGGCCCCTCACTTCTAAACTTCTGAGATGGGCCGGATCCTAAGCGCCCTGTGGCCCAGACAGTGTGGTGTCGTGGCAAAGACTTTTGGGACCAGAAACTGCCTGGGCTCAAACCCCAGCTCAGCCACTTCCTGCTCTGTGCCCTGTGGGCAGGTCACTTGAGCCTCAGTTTCCCTGTCTGAGCTAGCAACCGCCCAAAGATCCAAGGGGCTAACGGGCACAGAAAGCCCTGTTCAAGGCCCAGCACACAGTAGGCATTCAGACCCTCACTGGCTCCCTGGGGGCTCCCCCTCCCCCCAGAAATGCATCGACTGGAACCGGGAGGTGCTGAAGCGGGAGCTGGGCCTGACGGAGCGGGACATAGTGGACATCCCCCAGCTCTTCTTCCTGAAGGGCTCCCACGCGGAAGCCTTCTTCCCTGACATGGTGAGAGTGGGGAGGAAGGGCCGCTGTTGCCCTTCCCGGGGGGCCTGGCAGGGTCCTGGTGGGCTTCCAGGACATCTCAGTGCTTGCTGGCTTTGTGGGCAGACACAGAACATCTCAATTAGGGGCATTTTGGATTGCCACACAAGAGGGGTGCTCTTGGCATCCAGTGGGTAGAGGTTAGAGATGCTGCTAAACATCCTACAGCACACAGGGCAGCCCCCACAACTAAGGCCCCCCCTTTTTTTCCCCTCAAGAGGAAAAAGGAAGCGTGGTTTGGTCCCAGGCGTTCCAGGCTCCCATTTCTGGGCTCAGCTGCCTGCTCTGCTCCCCAGTGGGGCTCCTGAGGCGGGCAGGTGGGGCAGGCACCAGCTGCCTCCTTGGCTGTCGTTAACTCAGGCAGCTGACAGGCAGATGAGCAGATTGTGAGCTCACCAGCGGGGCCCTGGGAGGGGCCTGAGCGATGCTATCAGCACAGTCCTGGCCAAAGTGCCCATTAACCCCTTGGGAAAGGATGCAGGGTGTTGGCAGCTTGTGAGGGGCAGTCAGTCCCCCAGGATGGGAGACCCTCCCTCTTTAACCTGAGGCCTTTAACTCAAACCCCTGCCATTGGACAAGCCAAGGGTAGGGAGTGCATGCGAGGTAGGGTCCACATGCTGATTGAAGGCGGGTGTATGAGGGGGCTTCCTGGGGGGGGGGGGTCCCCACCAGGACTAGCATCATTTCTGACTTTTCATTGGGGTTCTGGAAGAGACTGGAAGGCAGAGCTTCTCAACCTCTGGTCTATTGATATTTGGGGCTCGATACTTCCTTTGTCTTGGGTGTGGGTTTGGTGCTGTCCTGTGCATCATGAGATGTTGCAGGATCCCCATCCCCTACCCACCAGATGCCAGTAGCACCCACTCCTTGTGACAACCAGAAATGCCCTGGAGGGAAAATCATCCTTGGTTGAGGGCCACTCTTCTAAGGCAGTGCTGCTAGAACTTCCTGGGATGATGCAAATGTCTGTATCTGCACAATATGACATGGGAGCCACCAAGCCACATGGCTGCTGAGCACTTGAAATGTGGCTGAGGAACAAAATATTGACTTTAGTTTCATTTTAATTTCAACAGCCACATGTCTAAGGAGCGACCTGGATCTGATTCTGGCCGAGGGTTGGGGGCAAGGCCTGGGTTAGACCCCAGGACCCCCTTGGTCAGCCTTCCTTGGGCCGTGGCCTTGCCCACACTTGCCAGAAGTCACGTTCCAGACATACACCCCTCTGAGGGAATCTCCCAGCTGCGGTGCGGGGCCTGCTAAAAGACAGGAGTATGTCCTCACTAGAAGGGCCCGTAGGGAACGCTGTCAAGCCCCTCATTTGTCATAGGAGCCCTGGAGGAGAGTGGCTGACTTGCCTGAGGTTTCCCAGCGAGCAGTGGCCCAGGCTCCAGTCTCCTGAGTCCTCAGCCAGGAGAAAGTCCAGCTGGGCTGGCCCTGGTCCTCAATCCGGCTCCTGGCTCCTCTTCCTGTCCTTTGTCCCTCTGTGTGCCCCACTTCCACCCCGGCATGTTCTGGACCATTACTGTGCAACCAGGTAGCTCCAGGCCATGGCCCTTGGGACTGAGCTCATGGGACCCTCCAGCTTCATGTTGCTCTCAGTCTGAGCAGACTTGAGGGTGAGGGACCAGGCCAGGGAGAATATGGGGGCACAGAGTCCAGGGCAACCTACCCCACACCAGAGAACCCAGTACCACCCTCCAGACAGCAGGTCCAGAGCATCCCCTTGGAACACCAAGGGCAGCTCCTGGGGCCGCCAGTCTCAGAGGACCACACCCTGCACGGAGGACCGTTCCCTTCCGCAGTGTTAGGGCCTCCAGCCAGGGAAGCAGGGGCGCCCCCCAAGGCCTCCCAGCCCAACACCCCAACGCCTCAGCCCTCCCCAGGAAGCCACAATGCTACATTCTGGCAGAGGATAAAGAGCAAGGGTTTGGGCATGTCAGGCTCAAACCAAATAAAGTCCCCCTGCTCTGATGGTGTGGCCTGGATCATGTTCCTTAACCTGTCCAAGCCACGGCCTCAGACAGAGGCCATGAGGTTTAGCGACAGTAGAGCCGGCACACAGAAGATGCTCAAGGAATGGTACCAATGACCAGCGTTTCCAGGGACAGTAGAGCAAGCTGTGTACTGCACAAGTGCACACTCCTGCAGGGACATTCACACCCTAGGCCTTGCGGATGTGGATGTTTGTTCTACCACTTTCTGACAGGTGATGGTGCAAATCTTGACAACTTTCTGGTTGATGAAAGAAAGTATTGGAGGAGGAAGAGGTGACTTTAATTCATGTCACGTTACCGTAACAGCCCTGCCTGTTATGAATTCTCTTTCAACCATGAATCTGTTTCGTTCTTGAGTGAACCCCAGCCCTGGTGGGCAGGGATGCTGGCGAGGCTGAGAGAGACCCTGGAGATGCGTCTACCTGAGCCCGAGGCCAGCAGGGGCCCCGATGCTGAGGGGCCCCGGCCAGCGGCCTCACTCTTGCCTTCTCTTTCCTACAGGTCAACATGGTGGTTTTAGGCAAGTACCTGGGCATCCCCAAGCCCTTCGGGCCCGTGGTCCACGGCCGCTGCTGCCTGGAGGAGAAGGTGCGCTCCCTGCTGGAGCCGCTGGGCCTGCAATGCACCTTCATCGACGACTACTTGTCCTACCACAAGCTGCTGGGGGAGATCCACTGTGGCACCAACGTGCGCCGGAAGCCCTTCGCCTTCAAGTGGTGGCACGTGGTGCCCTGAGCCCGCCCTCTGCCCGCCTGCCAGGGAACCCCGCCTGACTGAGAGCGAGGAACCTCCAGCTGGCCTTCATTTTCTTGGGGGAGCCTTGGGTGCATCCCCCTGAAAGCCTGCCAACACGCTGGCCACCGTGGGCACCAGCACACCACACGCCCTTGTTTCTGGAGTGGTGTGCCCAGCCCCAGAAGGCCGGCCCTCATCCTGCCCTCTCCTGGTCCTCCATCCACAGCTTCCTGTGCTTCTGGGGATCGACAGCCCTAGCATGTTCAAGGACAGTGGTGCGCGGCCCCAGCAGGGGCCCCACCTTAAACTGTCCCTCCTCGTTCTGACCTTCCCTTTGTGTGACGGAGGCCTGGCGCCTGGCTCCGGTGTGAGGGCCCTGGGTCTCAGCCTCCTGTGGCTCTTGGAAGACCAGGGGGACCTGAGGCACCTTCTTTCCTCTCGCAGCTAGCTTCTGCTGCAGGGGACCCCCAGGCTCTGACCTCCCAGCACCCTCAGCCGGATGCATACAGGCCCATACGACAGGAAAATCCAGCTTCGGAGGGCCTGCTTTAAAAGGAAAAAAAGGCAACAAAACCCCTTTAATACCTGACTCTGTTCCTAGAAGGTGCTTGTTACCTATTTGAAAGCCTTTAATTAAGTGTGCTGGCTGCTTCCAGCTCAAAAATGCTGTGAAGCCAAAGTGAGGTCTGGGAGGGCACAGGAAGGAAGGCAGGAAGGAAGGAGGGTAGGAGGCCAGGATGGCAGGGAAGGCTGCGGTACGAGGACCAAACCTGGGGCCTGGCTTCCGGGTCCTTGAGCTTCTGGGCTTTGGATGCTGGGGACTGGATGTGAAGGCCGCTGGCTGTGCCGGATGCTGCAGGAAGTGTGTGTGTGTGTGTGTGTGTGTGTGTGTGTGTGTGTGTATTAGGTTATCTCTGAGGGCGGGGTTTAATTTTCTTTAATAGTCTAATTGTCCCCCTTCCTTCTGCTGGCGGTGGGAGGGGAGGCTCCCTGGTCTCTCAGGAACCTGGAGACCTGAACCTAGCTTGGGTTTCACCCGTGAGGAAATCCCTGTGACAGCCCTGTGTCACCTCCCAGAGAAGGGAAGCTGGGGCTCCCACAGGGGTTGATGACCCCGGGTGAGGTCACCAAGCCGTGTGTAGACAGGCAGGCGTGGCCAGCGAAGGGCAAGAGACGGCCCCTGCACCAGACAGGCATGCGCGGCAGGGAGCTGGCCCGCTCTCTTCCCGACCGTGGGACCAGGCCAGGGCCCTCGGCCCTTGGGCCTTCGCCTGCCCGGTTTTCAGTAGCCCCTGGTGAGGCCTCGGTTGATCCAGCTGCTGTTAAACTCTGTTAGCCTTGGAAGCCTCAGTAACCCGAAGCTTACATGGGAGCGTATGTAGCACTGAGAGAAAAGCAAAACTGCTCTGGTTTAAGGTGGTGGGGGCCGCGTCCTTGGGCCCTCCCCTTCCAGAAGGCTCTCTGGAACCCCATTCGCACGCCCATGGTCTAACCAGCTCACTCGCTGATCATGATCCTGAGGAAGCCCAGACTGAGCCAAGAGAAGGGAGCTGTCCTCAGGGGACGCGGGTGTGTGGCCGGCCGGGATAGCGACACCCCCAGCAAAGGGGCGCCCCCAGCAAAGGGGCGCTGCAGAGAGAAGGGGAGGCAGGGAGCACGGCTTCTAGGGTGGCACTGGGTGTGAAAAGTGTTGGAATTGCTGTTGGGGGACTCTTATGTCCCCTCAGAGAATGTTCTGGGTGGCCGGTCACCTTTCTGATTAATAAACATGTCAACATGCATTTCTTCAAGTGGCTGGCTCCTTAGCTTCTGTTTGTTGGGCTGTGGGGAGGAGGAAATAAAGTGCGGGGGTCTGCTTCCTGTTCCACTTCCCAGGCACTGGGTTCTTGGCTCAACTGCTACTGGCTGTGGGCAGCTCCCACCCGGCTGGGAGAGCCCCCAGGACCAGAGCTGGGCCGGCAGGCTGATCCAACAGGATGGTGGGCATATGCCCCTTGCCCTGGAGCTGAGTGCCCCGCTGAGATGGCTGTCAGGGGAGGGGAGGTCCTGGGCTATCTCCTCCGTCATTCAGAGGGCAGGAGAGCTGGGTCCCACTGGCAGAGGGAGGAGCGTTTCCAGCAGGACTGGTACCCAGGCCACAGGCCCCTGTAATTCTCTTTTATTCCTGCCTCTAAAGCCACTTCGTTACCCAGCCTCAGTGATCTGACTTCAGGGCCTGTAAACACCATTCCTCGCATCCCACACACTTGCTGCTGCCTCAGGTTGCACCCTTTCACCTCCATTCACTCACTCACTCTTTTAGTTTTTGTTGTGAACTAAGAAGCAAAAAGGCTTTGCTATCAGTCATTGACACTTTAGTCTGAATGACCCACACATCTGTTTCTAAAAGCTGGTATTCATTAGGAAGAGGTGAAGGCATAGGTCTACAGTCTAAGGGAGGTTCAGGGCTCTGAGCAGGAGGCTGGTCCTGTCCCCAACACAGTGGGCCAGTGCCCGGGGGAAGCCCCACTTTTTGCCTCTGCTCTCCCACTGTGTGTACCACCAGGCAAGGGAGACTGCCTGGGACATCCTCCCGAGCTCCAGCTCTTTTCCAGGCCGAATCAGCCACGAAGCTGTTCTACAGCCAAAAAAGTGAGGCTATTGCTGGACCCTTCAGCCAGCGGCTCTCCCCAGAAACTGGGATACAGCAGCACCTGTGTTAGAGTCCTGCTGAGATCCTCGAGCTGGGCACCTGCTTCAGCTGGGGACTCGGGGAAGCAAGCGGTCCTGGTCCCACCCTGCCTCAAATTGTCAGCTCGCCTGGGAAAAGGGAGGAAACCTCTATTCAGCACCTTCTAAGCTCCCTGGGCAGGGTGTGTCCCTGCCATTATCTCTGCCGGGGCTGGGGATTAGCCACATTTTCTACTGATGAGGAAACCAAGGCCCTAAGAGGGAATATAACCCTCAGGCCACAGCCGGTTATGATGGAAACTAGATGGGAACCAGGGCTTCCTCTCCCCACAGCCCTTGCTCCTGCCATTCCAGGTGCCTCAATGCTCTAAGCGAGCCTTCCTACTCTGACATCTAAGCTACCCCCTGGCTGGGGAGGATTTTCACTCCCATCACTTACCCCTTCCAGAGGCGTTGGGCATCTGAAAATAATAGCAATAACAACAACACCCATAATAAAATAATGCCAAACTCTGTGCTAGAGCTCTACCCACGTCCCATTGAAGCTGCACAACAACCATTTATCAGATGTGAAAAGTGAGACACAGAGCAATTAAGTGACTTGCCCCAGGTCACCCAGCCAGGATGTGGCTGACGCAGGCCTGAAATCGAGCCCTGCTTCTAAAATCCATGGTCTGGATTTCAGGCTGGTGTTTTGTGAAGTATCAAAATGCTTTGGGGTGCTGGTAAGAAATCCAGATGCTAGGCTGCGCCCCTAACTCTGCTGTATCAGACTGGAGGCTGGCCTCTGGGAATCTGCATTCCACCAGCTCCCCAAGCAGGGTAGAGCAGCTTCCCGCTAATGCCTGTCACCTGAAAATGCAGGAAAAAGGGGTGAGGAGGATGAGTGTGGAGAACAAGGAAGGGGCCCAGATCAATATCCCGCATCTCTGAACCCCTACAAAGCCCTTGGTGCCCTGGTGCCTTGGCCGGGTACCTGTGGTGACTTGCTCCCCTTTAAAGTGAGAAATTAACTCCCTCAGTGCTGGGTGGGAACAACAGGTTCATATGCAAATGTCAGGTTCCTTTTAGCCAATCCTGAGCTCCTGGCTCTGGAAAAGGGCTGGGCTTCCAGGGCTACAGCCAATGAGCTAACCCCAGGCTAGAGGGGCAGGGCCAGGGTCTTTTAAACCATATGCCACGGGGCTTGTGGGCTAGTGTTGGGTTCTGTGGCCCAAGCCCAGTACAAGGCCAGCATGTCGCAGCAGAGGATAGTGCGTGTGTCCCTGGAGCATCCCACCAGTGCCGTGTGTGTGGCTGGCGTGGAAACCCTCGTGGACATTTACGGGTAAGAGCCAGAGGCCTGGGGGTTTGCAGGCCCCTGGTGCTGACCCCACTGGGCTCTCCCTGAGCTATGTGAGGCTTCCCCAGGGCTCGGGCCTGGAACACCAGCCAATCACAGAAGCATGGGTCCCGCCGTTAGCAGAGGGGTTTCTTGAAGACCCTAGCCAGGGGACTTGAAGTATGGGAGACAGAAAGCGGGTTGAGAGACTTGTGGTGGCTGAACTCTGGCCAGGGCCTTGGAAGGTGCTGGTACCATGGGGGCTTGGGTACTTTTCTCTGTCCAGGGGATCCTGCAGGCTGGGCTGGGAGTCTGGCTGGGCACACAAGAATAGAAAGAGACATACTGCTCCTCCCCGCCCCCAGCCTATGATCCCGAAAACAGAGCGTCAATCATGTTTTCAAAATTACTTATACTTCTATAGCCTGTACTCAGTGTCAGGTATTATTCTAATATTTATTTATTTATTTATTTATTTATTTATTTATTTATTTATTTTTGACAGACAGAGAGAGAGAGAGAGAGAGAGAGAGAGAGAGAGAGAGAGATACAGAGACAGAGAGAGAACTGAACTGGGAGAGCTCCCCAGTTCAGCATATGGGTCCGAACGGGCCAGGGCTCGGATTTGATCCCTGGTCCCTGGTGCTGCAAAGTTGAGTGCTTAACCCACTGAGCCATCCCGGCTTCCCCTCAGGTATTATTCTGAGAGCTTGACAAGGCTCTTGAATTTAACTTTCTCTAATTTAACTTTCACGACCCTATGAGCTAAGTTTACTATGAGCTTCACTTCATTTGACAAATAAAGAAACTGAGGCACAGAGAGGGCAAGCCATTTGCTCAGGTTACTAAGTGGCCAAGCCAGAACTTAAGCCCATTCATAGGGCTGAGTCATGATTTTAGCTGTCGGCCACACGAGGAAGAAGGATCTGGTTTCCTCCAGCCACTCACCCCCCATGCTTATGTCCCTACTCTACGCCCATGTGCTTAAGACTGATGGCTGGAAGAAAAGGAGAGTTTGGGCGGTATTTCAGGAGCTGGGCTCTGGGAACCACCAAGGAGCTGGCTCGTTAGTCTTTGGGGGAGTCTTCAGGGGCCCTAGCTCCTGAGGCTGAGCTGGGAACACAGATCATCGAGGGACTGGGAGGGGAGAAGGCAGAGCGCTGTCTCTGTGCCCATCTCGCAGGTCTCCCACCCTCTCCTTGAACCAGGTTTCTCAACCGCAGCACTATGGATGTGGTGATTCCTTGAAGGGCAGCCCATGCACTGACCAGTGTCTCTGGCTTCCATCCACTAGATGCCGGGAGGACACCTCCCACTTGGGACAGCCATCTCCGGACATTGGAAAAGGGTGGGGGGAACCCTCAGTTGAGAACCAGTGTCCGAGATTAAAAGTTAAATATT